>JAHWFP010089252.1:10554-25416 GCA_023313725.1 Lithobius niger
TGGGGGGCGTTGGAGTCGAATATCCAAACTGACGCCTTCGAGTTAGAAAAAGAAAATAATAGTCGGCACTTCAGCTGTGGTGAACCGCTCCCGCTAATGAGTTGTAATGTTCTGACTTAATTTTCTGTTAAGTCAGTATCAGCCAATCAGGGAGAGATTTCGTCGTTATTTCCGGATCAGGTGGTTTTCACCACAGCTAGTGTGCTGAAGTCAGGATTTACGCATACTCACCGAAAAGATAAATCACTCTAAAGCCCCTTTGTTTTTGTATTGGAATTCTGCTGTGATTGTGAAAACGGCCTTGCAGGCATGCAGCTAAATTGCACGGAGGGTGACACTGCAGGGGTGCTGCCGGTGTGAAAAATGTGTAAAATGTGAAAATTTGCTATTAGTAAAAAAAAAAATATGAAAAATGTGATTAAATGTATAAAATAAAAAGCGGTGGTGTGAAAAAAAGGCAAAACTCACAAACTCAAGTAAAAAACTCAAGATGAAAACAGCGAATGCTCGCAGTAATGTATGGGCTACAATTACGTTACGAATTGGTGATGAAACTTGAGACAAATCTGATTTTCGAACGTTGTTTTTTTAAATCTTGTCCGAGTGGTTATTAACAAATAAAAATACGAGCACAATAATTACCTGGGTTGACAATGTTTTTATTATAACAAATTTGAAAGGCACTCGACTAGAATTAGGAAGCCAAAAAAGAAAGACATTTGAAATTTCCGCGAAATTACGAAGATTACTAGTAAAGAAAAACTTTGATTGAAGAATTAAAAAAACAGTCAAAGAGAAAGAAATAGTGATGTAAAAAAAATTACGTATGTGAAAAATGTGAAAATAGGTATGTAAAACTATGAAAAATGAAAATAGGTATGCAAAAAAAATGTGAAAAAATAAAAAATCAGGTACGTGAAAAATGTGAAAAACATGAAAAGTAGGAATGTGAAAAAGGCAGGTAACCCCACAGCACCCCTGCACTGCCAAATTTCGCAGAAATGGAGGTCATTAAAAACGTACGCTGTACGTGCGTGTTTGATCTCTACTTCTCTGGATCTAAGAACCTACAAAGATGAGTAGCTCCGATTGATAGCTAATTAAACTGCGCTTCGAATAGGCGTATAATCACCATCGCTGTAACTTGATTCTTTGATCCTCAAATATGCGAAAACTGAACACAAAACAATATAGGTTACCCTTGCACAGAAGACGTAACCTTTCATCCACTTCAGAAGGCAGACTATTCCACACTTCGACCAGACGTTTACCGAAAAAAGTGTTTCCGACAGTCTAACCTTGTGCGGTTCGCAGTTCACTTTTGTGAGTGGCATCTGGTCCTTTCTCACCCTCGAATAACGAAAAAATGGCTATAATTTACATCGTAAAGATCATGGAAGAGGCCGTGGGTGAGGGCAGATCCGCAATCAGTCGACGCTTTTCGAGTGTTGGTAGGTTTAGGGCAATCAGATGTTCCTGATATGTTTTATTGCAGTATCTACGTAACAGCTTTGTAAACCGTCGCTGGACAGATTCTGCCAGTTCAATCCATGCTCTTGAGTAAATATGGAGACCAAACCGGGAACGCATACTCCAGTGGATGCACGCTACATAGCTGTTGAATAAGCTTGGTAGTCTCTCCTCCTACCCTGGCTGGCTGGCATTGACTGGCAGAGACCAGCAGGAACCAGATTCCGTCTCCGACTAGGATAGCATCAGAAACCCATGCTGAGCTCTGCAGCTGATACGCCAAAATACGCGGTTTACTCTGCCTGTGCGCTCGTAAAACCGACCGTTGAATGATATCACCATTTTTTAAGGCCGACTTTTTTTTTTTTTAACTTGGTGGCCTCTTATACCATTTGGGTTTGGGCTGTTTAATTTTAACCAGACCAACGTCTGAGATTTTTCATTTTTTTCTGAGGTAACCTTGACATTGATGTAGGTAGGTATAAAAAATACAGGTGGGGGATTGAGTCGGCGCGGGGGGGGGGGGAGGAGTGAGGGTGGATAGCACAACTGTCACCTTACGTAAGTACGCCTTAGGCCACAGTACATCAAGTTCTACCCTACGTTCTGGCAAACCCGCAATCCCCCCTCACTCGTTTGCGAGTGGCCTTGCCAGGGGGTTTAGATTCGATCGTGATTGGTGACAACCAAAACAACAAGGTATAACTTTTACGCAACCCTGGGTTGCAAACGTTAGAGCGCCCCTGCGGCCATAGGGCGGGCGGTCCCGCGGGTGCCTCCGTACCTAATCAACCGCCTTAGTGCCCCAGACACCCGACAGACATCGCCACTCTTGCATGAAACAAACAAAAAAGAAATTAACAGGAAGGTGACAGGTACGGCCTGCTTGGGGTAAGGCCAAGGCCTATTGAGAGAGGCTCGTTACAGTTTCTTCCCCGGTAGCGACCTTCGATGACGGGCGGTGGAATTGAAAATTTGATCTCCAAATTTTCGGTGATCCACCCTCCCAAGACCCTGAACAAACAGACGCTACCCCTCCCCAACTAAATGTCTAAGAATATTCTTACTTTCCCCCTTCTTCCCCAACCGCAAAGTAAGCTTTTCATATTCCTTTTCGAGTTAAGTAGTGATTTTCTCTGGAGTAATTTTAAAAATAGCACTTCACGCCGACAGATTCCCAAATGTGTGGAAAACGAGCCAGTATGTTCTTGAAAACATTCAAAGAAAGCATGCCTTTGGACGGAAATTCATGATTCATGACGGTACAATAACTTTTGAGGTTACGGAATGCGTATTGCCACTATTAAAGCAACATCCGGCCTGCCTTATAACAGCCACGCACAGTCATGTGCCCACGCGTTGCCGTCGCGAGATTCGGCGCAGGAATACTACAACGTCACTTCCGCGCTCGTCTTCTCGTGATCACGTTGAACGACGTCTGGCCTATAGCAGACGAATTGCGGGTCACGTGACAGCATTGACGCAAAAACTGTGTCGTCACAACCGGAAACAATGAAACGTCATGGTTATTGTAGGCGCGCAAAGGATCATATCCGTGTGGGACGCAGTAAATAAAGTTACCAATATTCAACAGAAAATCTCCTAGACGCCACATTTTAAAGCGGATTTTTAGCACGGGAAAGACTAACGGTAAGTAAATAGAACTTTGGGGCCGTACTTGATGTGGAGGATCACGAAAAATGGCGTTGGGAGGAATGTCCATGGTTTTAAGGAACTATTCACTGGATGACGCTAGAAATAACGTCAAAATCTTATAAAATTTACATACGGGGGGGGGGGGGGGGGGTGGGGGGGCCAGAAGTATACATTTAGTATAAATTTAGTCCATACTGTGGGAAGTTAATATTTAGCTTTTGTTTCTGTTTAGAGGGTTGAAGAGGCCAGCTTGTGGAAAAATGAAAATTGAAATCGAGGAATGCCCAATTAAAACGTCTATGGATCCGTTTAAACAGAATTTTATTTATTTTTTCCTTGTTAGGCCAAGGCCTAGGTGCAATTGAATATACACATACTGTATTCTAAAAACACAATCATACAAATTAACTATAGGTTCAGACTGTAAATTGATGACAACAGTGTTTACAAACTGGTAGAAAAAATGAAAATTTCTTATTCGTATACGTCGTTGCATAAATCTGTGTGCTAGGATTTTAAGTCTTTCGATGATTTATTTGTGTTTAACATGGGCTATTATTGTAGTCACATAATTTCCCATTTAATATCTCAGCTCACCAGAAAACAAAACTTGTAAGGATTCCCGCCAAGCTTTATGGCCTTTTGAAGTCGTGATATCAAACGCCAAGCTCATTCTTTAAGTATAAATCCCACCGATTAGTAGTTCAAAGGTTAAATTAAGTATTTAAAAATTGCTTATTGTGTAGTTTCAAGTATTTCGTGTAACATTTGAAGTCTTAGATGGGATTAACTTGGAGAAAAGATTTCAGTGTTTGATATCACGACTTCAAACGACAAAATAGATTGGCGGTTATCCCTAACAAGTTTTCTTTTGAGGAGATATCACACCTTTTGGCTTTATTTTGCATTCGGTTTTGCCAGTGATGTCTTAAGTCTATAATTAATTAGGGGAAAGAGCTTGGTGTTTGATATTGCCACTTCAAACGGCGAAAACCTTAGCGGAAGTCCTAAATAAGCATTGTTTTTGGGGAAGCTATCACACGTATTTGCATTATTTTGATTTTAGATTTTGCCAATGAATTTTTAGTCTCTAATTAATTAGGAGAAAGTGCTTGGCGTTTGATATTGTCACTTCAAATGGCCAAAAATTGCTTGGCGGAAATTCTACATAAGTTTTGATTTAAGAAGCTATTAAAGAGTCCGCGGCCTATCTTGAGTTCGCTGCAGAACGAACACAGATAATCGATTGTGTGTTTCTGGTAGCCGAGTGCCCTTTTGATATCCAAGATGGTTAAAATAAACAATGGCGGCCGTATCCACTCATAAAATGCTTGCAGGACTCAAGATACGCGCACACAATACGTATTTTTGCATTATTTTGCCGTTAGCTTTTGTGGAGGGTTCCCAGTTCTTTCCCTTTCCATTATAGCATTTTTTTTTTTTTTTTCGTTTATGTAATTCAGGGTGGCATTCAAAAGTTCATGATGAAATTTCCTGATTTTTCCAGGTTTTCCAGATCAATATTAACATTTTTCCCTGATTTTTTTTTTGGTCGAAGGAAGGTGCAGTACAGGACTGAAAAAAAAATTTCACATTTCATTCAAATCGCAGTAACTATATCGCATTGCTTTGTTGAATCAAAAATTGCACTGCCCTAACTGGCAAAGAGCGGGAAAAGGACACAATCGGGACAAACTAAAAACTCACTTAACATGTAACGTCCCATACTTAGGCCTAAGGAGTTTTTTTTTTGTTAATTAATTTCCTTGAGCCTTAAGTCAGCCGAAGCAACTTAATGCTTGTATGGCTGAACCGGCTCAATTTTGAACATTACCAGACTTTTAGAGAAGAAGAAATATCTGGTAAAGGGAGGTGCCAACCCGGGGATTCGATCCAGGAAACCTCCGATCATCGTAGAGACCGAAAGATTGTCCAGAATAGTACCCATAGTCGCTGAAGGAGCATGGTAGCCTCTCACGCTACCCTGGGCGGCAGTCCTGGCGGGGACTTTGCCATGGTCCCAATTTCAGGGGTTCGACCAGATCCGCAAACCTCTCACAACTCAGCCACGATGACGACAATTGGCTGAACAAAAAGGAAATTAAGTTTAACTGAAATAAAGCGAAGTTTTGAAGTAAAAAAAATTAAATCCCAATTACCTATTTTTTATAAGTGAGGTATTTTCCCGGCAATGTTCAAATTCCCTGATTTTCGGTAAATATTTTTCAAATTCCCTGATTTTCCCGTGAATTTTCCAGACTTGATAAATTCCCTGAATTTTCCAGGTTTTCCCGGTTGAACACCACCCTAGAGTTTTTCGTCAGTCTCTAAACTCGTAGCTGTTGAAAAACCGTCAAATCGTGGGCTTGGCAGTTTGTTTTTTTGGTCCAAATTGATAAGATCCAATTTTTATCGTTTCATTTATACGAGATGAAAACCCCAAAAGACAGTCATAAGGTCATAACAGCTCAGAGGAAGTGAAGAAGTGACCACCATTTCGTCTCAATAGTCTTGGATTTCCGAACAGGAGCTGCACAATGAACACCTACTGAGACAAGTCCCGTTTAAAAAGACGTCATTCGTGAACGGCATCCCACTGAGAACGCCCTATGTGGCGGAGTTGAACTTTTTGACTCTTTTGTCATTAATCCCGGCTTTCAACACACGTTTTTCATCAAAACTTTTCTTTTCCCAGGACTTTTCCTCCGCCGGGATGGTCTATTTTAAGTGGGGAGGGGGGAGGGGGGGAGTGAAGGAAAAGCTATAGTGAGCGTGCGACCCCCGTTAATGGGCGCCATGTGCATGCAGTTACGAACGGCCGGCTGAAAGCACGAACTGCGCAGACTCAGCCAATTAAACGGAAGAAAAGTGCTGACCCACCATTATTTTAGTGGCGGTACTACATTTCACAACATGGTGGCTGTCTACGGAGTGGAAAAAAACTAATGAACGGTCCCGCGCAATGGCCGTGACGTCTTCGTCTACGAAATCAGAAATGATGTAAAGGTCGGAGGTGGTGAAGATTGGGGTGGAATTGGGGTTGGAGCGATGCACAATTAAGATATAGGAGTTTTCGACCGTTCAGATCTGAGCTACTCCGTAATAACACCTGGGTTCCCTACGAATTGACCCGGTTGGATCATGCGGTAGGGTGCCTTCGAATCTTGACCTATGTAACTCGGGTTACGAAAAATCATCCTGTTGCATGTACTAATTAATCACGTAGATCGTGGAGATGTCGCGTTATAAACCCCTGATCAGGCTTAACCTTAAGAATATTGTCTGAACGTATAGCGGTGAAGTCCCGTGTCGCCAAAGCCCGTTTCACCAAATTCCGTTACGCCAAAAAGAAAGCAGATTAAAAGCATGTTTGTGGTCTTAAGGGCAAATCCCGTTTCGCCAAATTTCGTTACTCCAAATAAAATTTGACAAAATGTTAGGTACACGAAATTTAATACCTTACTACCAGGGACGACGCTAGAATCACTTTACTGGGGAGGCGGCAATGGGGCAGCAATTTTAAGCCAGGGGGCAAACCGAAAAATGCTACTTTTGAGGTTCCCCTCCAAAAAAAAAAAGAATAAAAGTAAAAATAACACAATTGCAATTCTTTAATAAATAAAGAAATCACAAAGTAAAGGGTAAATGAAGCAAGCAGTCTGCATTAAAGACTGTCCTTGTGAGGAAATACAATACACTACTCTTTCTCACACCAAACGTTCTCAACTGTTTTCTACACAATTTGTTTGGAATATTTTTAAAAACGGCTGAAAAAAAAATGATTTTACATTTGTCACAGTAACAACTATGCTCCATTGATGTGACCTCAAGCCCTTCCTGTCGCTGTAAAAGAAACTAACGTAGTTTTCTTAAGTAACCAGAATTTTCTTCGTTGATACGTTTGATTTTCATCTGATGGTGGGGGACGCCAGGGGGGGTGGGGTGGGGCGGCCCCCCTTAGCGTCGACCCTGCTTACTACTATGTAATGGGGATTTAAAAGACAACATTTAACAGAGACAAGCATTGGTGGCAGAATATTTGCATTTTGAAAACTGGAAATACAAAAGGAAAAACGTGTGCTTGAAATATTGTTTGGAATGCTTGGTAGTCACTAGGTAAAGTACACTGTCAATGCTTCGCACTCGACAATTTATATACTCTCACCGGTTCAATCATCGCAGCCTTGGGTTAAAAATCGATAACCGTGAGTTTCTCACCAATAACTAATTTATACTACGGTTGGGACGTCAAGCCAACTCGTATTAATTAAAGCATGTTTGTGTTTTGTGGAAATTGCATTAAGAAATACGGTAGTCAATATGTCGATATGAATGAAAGTCATCCCATTTTAGTATGTGGAGGGGGATGTGGGTGTTAGACGGATGAGTCCTTTGGGAAGTTAGCTCAAGTTTGTGGAGGGAGGGAGGGGGTGGGTGGGAGTTATACAGACGCGTCGTTTGAATGGAGGCTCGAGTTTCTGAAGGAATATTGGGGGGTGTTGAAGCCAATTGGAATCAATTTCATGTGCATATCGGGTATTGGTGTATTCTAGACTTTACCCGGGACATGCTGGCATGGTAAGTAATTCTTGTTGTGCGTTTGTAGTTTGAGAACTGTTTCAAAACACACGGTAATGTAGGTGTATCGTGTATCGGTATGAAGGTCATTCCATTTTCGCTTGTGGAAGGGGGGGGGGGAGGGGAGAGTTAGACGGAGGGAATAAACTTAGATATTGGCCAGACATGTGAGAGTTAGCAAGGATAGGATTTCATTCAGGACATTCCGGCAAGTTGAGTAATTCCTTTTGTACGTTTTTATTGCGTTACGTTTTTGTACGCTGTATTTGGTTGTTGGTGGTTGCGTTCCAGGTCGTGTGATCGGGAAGTGTCAAAAATGTGGGTTATCAGCAAAAGCGTGGGATATCAGCAAAAGTGTGAGGTAACTTGATAACTCACCTACGTTTAGCGATGACGCACACTTCCGGTCACGGTCAACGGGATTTAACCTATGGAAATTTAGTATGGCTTTGAATTAGCGTGATGTCACAGCCGTGGTATAAGTAATAGATATCCGTGAATCATAGGCGATTTAACGGCTACAATTGCTCGCGAGCAAGAAATGGCTAGTCCAATATAGAGGGGGGTGGATGGAAACACGAGCGCGCTTGTGCGCGAGTTTTTCCCGTCAGCCCCGAGATTATTGGACTAGCCGTTTCGAGCTCAAGAACAATTATAGCCGTTAAGTCGCCTATGATTCACGGATATCTGTTACTTATACCACGGCTGTGACATCACGCTAATTCAACGCCATACTAAATTTCCATAAGCTAAATCCCGTTGACCGTGACCGGATATGTATTTTAATGGTAAGGTGTGACGTCAAGCTATCTTATCGTCTTATTCGAGTTTTTTAAAGACTTGTTTGTAAATTTTATTTGTGAATTATAGTGAATTTAAGAATATTTACATGCGACTTTGTAAATTCCTGAACGGAAGTTCCAGGTTGGAAACGGGGTTGGAAGCTTCCTGTGTATGAAGGCCGACCGAAGGGGAGAGACGTTCCGTAATATGTTTGTGTTTCAAGGTAAAACTGTATATTTTCTACTTTAATAGTTTAAATCAGACGAGTGTATAAAATGCGCTATTCGCATGAGTCTCGTAGGTTTTTAGCTGTACTGTATAACCTCGTTAATAAGAACTCGGATAACAAGAATTCCCGCTTAATAAGAACTTTTTTCAAGATTTTGGTTGGTCAGCTACTCAGTCAGCACTAAATATATACGGCTATAACAAACTCTGTTAATACGAAAGTACGGGTAAGACGAACAAATATTAACAATTCTAGCTTATTTTTACGAATTTGCTGTTCATAACGGTTTCTTTTTCCTCCCCCTTGAATTGCGTTTTGTTTCACGCAAAACATCAATCGCTAGTTGACTCCATCTTGGGAAGTGATAAGAGTTTTGTCCGTTTGCGCAAACGCGATGGTCAAGGACTAATGAAAGGAAAATACCGTACACCGGTAAGCTACATTTTTTTAAAGTTGCAGTCCAATTTCTCTCGTCCGTTTAATAAGAACTACGGTTAATAAGAACATTTTTAGCAGTCCCCTTAAAGTTCGTATTAAAGACGTTTTACTGTATTTCAAAGTGTCAGTAGCCTAGTTTTCGTATCGTCTGAGCGAAAGGTTGCCGGGTTGGGCCATTCCTCCGTGGGTGGGGGCCTAGTATATAGTACGCGAGTTTGTTTTTTTCCGTGTTAGGCTAGAAAGTAAAATGTCGCAGGTTGTAAATATGCCTGTTTATGCTGGTTGCAAATGAGGTGTGCTGGTTGAATTTGTGTTGTGTAGGGTAATTTTGCAAAATCGGGTTATATGTCACATGGTGGAGCAGGGGTTGTGTAGACCCCCGTAAAAAGTGTTAGATTATCAAAAAAGTGTGCGTTATCAAAATTAACCCACTGTGACGTGTGTGGGTTTTCACATTAACCGTATATAACGACTTCACTTTAGCATGGGGATGTGTTAGCGTGACGTCACCACCGTCATTAAACATCAATAGCCCTGTACTCCTATTAGTAATTCGGTAATTATCTAGATTGGGGGCACGATGCCAAATCACTTCAATTTTATACTAACCGAAGCTACGCATCCTAACACCATTTAGCATTATAAAACCCGGGGGAAATGTGTGTAAAGTTCTAAAAAAAATGTTCAAAAGACGCAAGATTCTAGTCACAAACGTGCTAAAGCGGCAGTGGGGACAGCCAGAAAACCCGATTTGCACCTCACTAAAAGTTTGCGGAAATTTGTCTTCTGAATTACTGTTACAAATTATGCTAAAAAGACGTAAAGGATGAAAACAAATTTTTTCCCCAAATTACGTGCCTCACTTGCGCTGCCGCACTCGCTGCGGCTTAACGTATAACATCAGAAATCATTAAACAAAGGCAAAAACCATTAAAACAAAGGTAAAAAACCATTAAAACAAAGTAAAAACAAAACATTAAAACAAATGTAAAAATCATTAAACAACGGCAAAAACCATTAAAACAAAGGCAAAACCATTAAACAAGGGCTTTTCGAGTATCGTAATACTGATTCGAGATTTGGAAAAATAGTGCTTACCCTTTTTGCCTTTTCTCGGGTGATGTCTCTCTCCCCCCCCCCCCCACCCACTTCCCCTTTGATGTACTGCGCACGCTACGCATATTGGATATTCTTGTTTACATAAACATCCGTTCTGACTATAGAGTCCACGAGCACCTATGTTTGAAGGTACCGTATATAAATTCCTTTAAAAACTATGATTTTGGCATCGTTTATATTTTATTTGTTTACGATCACTTTTCGTAGGTTTTTCTCCCTGTTTATTTAAAGTCAGACACTCGAATTTGTCTGACATTTTCATGCGCCATCTCTAAGATGTGACATTCTTGGCTTCCATGACTAAATCGTAAGCGGACGGACGCCATGTCGTAAAGAGATGGCGATGGTGAGCCATCCCGTCCATAAATTCAAGCGAGAAGGACGAGGCGTGTGCTTTATAGTAGCGAGGTAGGTGGTCCTGGGAGTGGCTTGTGTCGCCAGCAAAACGATCTTCTTTTCGCGTTCGGCAACAGAGGACCGAGACGGAATGGGACGGGAAGCTTTTTACAGTTAAGCCTGTTTGTTGGCCTAAGTTGGTGTATGGGGTGCGAGCATGTTTGCTCGTTTTCAGCTAAATTAGAGAGAACTGGTGGGTGTCTGATTGCTGTTCGTCGCTATATAGCGCTATTTATGACCAGACTTCTGATCAATACACCAGAGCGCCTCAGGAGAGATCGGAAACCGTGCCTTGCAGAAATAACTCGCCTGTTTAACGGAGTCGTATTCGGAATTCCAGCATACACCGAGTCTCATCTCTTTTATAATAATGATAATAATAATATAATTTTGTTGCGACAGCAACGAGTCTGGCAAGGACCGGGGAGGGATCGCTAACAACCAGCCGCAATTAAAAACGATTTTAAAAGTTGTATACAATGTAAGAAAATTAAAATATGGTCGTCAGGGAATGGACGTGGGCAGGGGGGACGAATGCCTTACCACCTAGGTTAGACCTGCCAAGGGCTCTAAGGTCCCCGATGTTATCGCCAAACGAGCAGGACATGGGAAAGGGGAGAAAAAATGGACAATAAACATGGTGTTAACAATACAATGGACAAGAAACAATACAATACAATACAATACAATGGACAATAAACATGTTGTTGTTGTTGTGCATGGTGTTAACATATTATGCCAGCATTTTACAATATACGGAAAATATTAAACAAAAAAAAAAGTAACTTACTATGCCTAGTTGAATCACTGCCTATTAACTTATGGATTAGAAATCTACGGAAATGCAAATAAAACCCAAATATTATGTTTCCAAAAGCTACAAAATATTTACGTGTGCTTTTCCAAAGTGATAGTGAGAAAGCACACGAAATAAGATATGAAGAAAAAATTCTAAACGTCAATTTAAGAGCCTATTTAAGAGCATGTACAATAATGATTTAAAATTAAAAATTGATTTAAAATGATTTTAATTGCAAAATAAACTATGTAATCTTTAAAAAAAATACTGAACTCAGAAAAATTTCATCACTCTCCCAATTTGGAAAAATAAATACAGAAAAATTAAAAGGGAGTATTATACTACGAAAATGAGTTGCGTAAAATTTTTAACAACTTTAATATCTAAAATCAAAATTAAAAGAACTAGTTGTTCTCCGGCGTAACATACGCCGGTCTAGCTGATTTCCGCTGATTCAACTCTAATAGTCAGCATTATTGAAGTAATAGTGTTTGTTTCTAATTGTTAGAGCGCATATCCGTTCTCATTGTCGGACGCTCGCCCTTTTTCTTTGCTACCATAGCAAGAATGAGCCCGCTCGCCCTCTTGCTGATTGTTGAAGCTTCGTTTGTTTAATCCTCCCTAATAATGCTTCATCAAGTCTGCTCACATCGTTAAGTTTGCTCCTGAGCTAAGTCTGCTCCTAAGCGAAATATATACATGTAGATGTATAGAGATACTGGATTCAAAAACAATTTACTGAAGAATTACATTAATGTATAAGGTTCATTTTAACATTTAAATTTCATTTTTACGTTATTAAAAATGGTGTGAAATAGGTTTATTTTTGTATATTATTGGAATTTTTGGCTGTGTCGCTGTCTTACCTAAACAGACTATAGAAATTACAAAACAGGACTTTAAAAATTGTTTAATGAATACGAATATTTAAAAACAGAGGCGTTTTATAGGAAAACTACAATTTTAAGATAAAAACAGATGAGAGAGATCTTGTAATGGCTCTAAAACAATTTGTTAGAACTGAGGCGGTGTGGCTGCCCCCCCCCTCATCCAATCGACATCCAAATCGAACACTGAATTACTGCGCATTGAGACTCTTCAAACAGCTGTGTTTTTTTTTCATTAATATGATAGAAAAAGGTGACACAAAGCCAGAGGTCTTATTTGGCCCAAAAACTGCAATAATTAATATTTTAAATAAATACGGAATTGTGTTGCTTAATTCAGTATACAAAAAGAAAAACATAATGACCCAAAAAAATAAAACCTAATTATAGCAAACAATTTAGTAACATATCTTATTTGACTCTTAACCCAAGACTTTTACCTTTGTGCTTGAGCGTCACCTGATATGATAAAGACTAGGCATAAGAAGCTTTTTTTAATGAGTTTCTGTATCTGCTTTTTGTAAGTCCACTGTGAGTCATTTTGGAAGATTGTGGGTCATTTTGGAGACTGTGGGTCATTTTGGAAAACTGTGGACCGTGTGCATAAAACGGTTGCAAATGGTTTGAACAGATGAACTCACTCCCTGTATGGCAGCTGGTACTTGGCCAATAACTGTTAGCAGTTATTGAACAATTGTTCTGTGACTCACGTAATGGCAAGGCGCACTGCAAAGTGTTGGCTTTGCGTTGTGTCGTGCCGTACGTTTAACAGCTGCTACATCTCCCCTCCCCTAAGGTTTTCGGTGACGTAGTGTGTGTTGCATTACATGTATTAGCTGTTACATGGAGAGAGAGGCACCTCAACTGGTGGAGGTGACTGCCGCAACTGACAAGCCGGATCTCTTCGCACATTATATCAGCCGGACATGGGACACCAATCTCAGCGATCACGGTTATTAAATCTAGAGTAATTAATTTTAGAGTAGGTGTGCTCATAATTCCTTCTTTATTGTCAAAACAATGTCACTTTTATTAATCAACTCTTCTCGTGTTGTTTGGTGTGGTATGCACATGTAAGTGAAGCCACCCGGACACCGGCCAAGCACGACTACTAAATGTCCAATCCTTACGCTTCCACTTGCTGAAAATTACAGCACCTGCTAACAAATCCAAAAAAACGCGAATTTTTATGACTAAGAAAGATCCGTATTCACAGCATTGGCGTGACAGAAGACGCCACGGTTTTTAACCTCCAGTGCCCCGTGAAGTTAGCTAATTATAAGGGACCGAATTGTCTGGCACCCAGTATACGGCATCGTTATAAGTCTGCACGACCTTTTAGCTCTCAACTGTCAATCGGTGATAAAATTCTGAACCCGCCACCCGGAAACACATAAAGTTCAAGCTTAATCTGCAAAACCATCATAAGGTTTATTTCCTTTTTTTTTTTTGGTTGTTACTCTAAATCTTTCCAGTTTTTTCTTTCGTCGTCCTCCCCCTCCCTTTTCTCTTCCACCCACGCCTACGCTTTGATGTTTCGTCTTGGACCCACCCTTGCACACACTATATGGGAGGGATGGTGGGGAAGGTGGAGGCGAAGATGAGGCCATCTAACATACGCGATGACTGTTCTTAATCCCAGCAAATCCCGACAAAGGCCATTGGAGCACGTTCTCGGTTTGTTATTATGACGCTTTTTGTGTGGGTCATGTATTTTTTTTAGTTTTTTTTTATATGTCCTACTGCGTTTTCTACCTGGTCGCGATTATTGGTGCGTCCGAACTCCTTTTTATTTATTTATTTATTTAGTTTTTAAATTTTTTTTTTTTTAATTTGACGAGCCAAAGCAATTAATGCTTGTATGGCAGAACCGGCTCAATTTTAAACATTACCAGATTTTTTTTTAGAGAAGAAGAAATCTGATAAGGGGAGGTGCCAGCCCGGGGATTCGATCCGGGAAACCTCCGATCATCGTCGGGGCCGAAAGATTGTCCAGAATTAGCCAGAATACATCCCATAGCCGCTGAGTAGCTATATGAATGAGTCGCTACAGCAACTTTCTTAAAATCAGAATACTGTAAGTCCTCTAACATCGAACTTTGATCAATTTCTTTACGTATATTTTTTTAAATTCTACTGGTTGTTTTACACAGGGCTCCAGCCAACTTCAATCGATAAAAAATAGGAAATATAGGAATTTTTGGTTAAAAAATAGGGCTTTATAGGAAAATCAAACACAATTTATAAGTTTACAGGAAATATTAGCCTGGATGCAGTGGGTAATTGCTGCCATTCAATATTGGTTGTCCGACAATGCAATAAGAAAAAAAAACACTTTTGAGGGCACATGTACGGTCGGTACATGCTTTATTTGGCCGTGTAGGACCGCTCGACCAATTCATGGTTCGTTTTCAGACTATGTTGCTGCACCATGGAGGCGGAAGATCAAACTTGGATTCTAATAATTAGCGCAGCAAGGAAACGCACCACAAACTGAGCAATATTTC
>JAHWFP010089253.1:0-15472 GCA_023313725.1 Lithobius niger
ACCCAGCTCTTCCAAAAGGCCCATTTCGCCACCTATCACGCCATCAACTGGGCGACAAGAGCACTGTTCAATAACACACTCCTCCTTCGCGACATCGCCTTGTCGTCGGCAAACAACTTGAACTTCTCCACACAACATCGCCGGAGTAATCTTCCGATTCACGAATCCGAAACTCTCTTCCGAGGCCAGATCCCAACACTCGCTCCTCACCTTGATGTCTCGAAGAAACCAAGACTGCATAAACAATCCATGTCTTCAAGCTGCCCGTGGAACAGACAAGCCAACTCCCGTCCCGCCGACGACTGGCACAAAAATACGGCATCATCCTCCAGCCGCCCGGACGACACTGCCACTCCACAGCATCGAAACCAGCAGCCCTTTCGTTCCGACGCTCCTCGCTCCCGCCCCGGCCAACGCTCCCATCAGAAGCGCGCCGCTACCCCCGACCGAAGGAGCCGATTCTCATCACCCGGGGGCAGAAGAACACAACGGAAAAATTAACAATAACGCCCTGCCCTTCGCTGGCCTTCCTGTCGGGGCCAGATTACGCCACTTCCTCCCGTCCTGGCTAAGACTAACCACCAATCTGGAAATTCTATCAATCATAAAGCACGGCTTTCGTCCGACGTTCCTGCACCAACCGCCGCTGTCGCCATCTTCCCCGTGGGACTTCTCGCCCCAAACGACAGCTCCCCTGTCGCACGAAGTATCGGAGTTGCTACGGAAGGAGGCGATACGACAACTCTCCAATCCAGGCCCGGGGTTCTACAGCTCGATCTTCACCCGGCCAAAGAAATCAGGAGGCTCACGTCTAATTTTCAACATGAAACCCCTCAACAAATACATCCAAAACGAATACTTCAAAATAGACACCCTACACTCCATTCGCCAATCATTCATGCAGGGCGACTGGACAGTCACCATCGATCTGGAAGATGCTTACCTCCATGTCCCCCTCCATCCAGCAATCACCCACTACTTTCGTTTCATCTACAACCAAGAAGTCTTCGAATTCCGCTGCCTTCCCTTCGGTCTGAATGCAGCCCCAAGAATTTTCACTCTAGTACTGAAACCAATCCTGGCATACATTCACCAGCACCAAATACAAGCCAATGCCTATCTCGACGACTGGGCCCTCAACGACCCGGACCCGCCCCAATTGGAACGCAACAAGGACAAAACCATCAACCTACTACACAGCCTAGGATTTGGCGTAAACCTGGCGAAATCACGACTCCTTCCACAACAAGCTTTCACGTTCCTCGGAGCTTCATTCGACCTTCGTTCGGCATCAATCTCCCCCTCTCCAGAACGCATAGAGGATCTCTTACACCATATCCGGCTTTTTCGCCACTAACCAAGCTTCTCAGCCCGAGAACTGAACTCCCCCATCGGGAAGATGGACGCAATGGCCAACCTGGTCTCTTACGGACGGTGGATGGTAAGACCATTCCATCACTACCGGATAGACAATCATTCAATCAACCAAAACAATCCGGACAGCCAGATCCCGCTAGACACGGATTTCCCCTTCGAATCCCTCCTCTGGTGGTCCGACGCCATAAACCTGTCAAAGTCCGTGCCTCTGCAAGAACCAACACCCGACAACCGGATCTTCACGGACGCATCAATCACTGGCTGGGGAGCACACCTAAACAACCAGGAAATCTCCGGCCTATGGCCGGCCACCCTCAAAGACCACATCAACGAACTGGAACTACGTGCAATCCTCCTAGCTCTACGACACTTCCATCCACTCATCAAAAACAAGGTGATACAGATCCAGGCCGACAACACAACAGCCCTGGCCTACATCAGGAAAGAAGGCGGAACGAAATCAAGATCACTCCACAACTTAATGACAGAAATTTTCAACCTGTGCATCCCACACAATATCACCGTCCTGCCGCTTCACATCCCAGGCAACAGGAATGTGATTGCAGACTCTCTGTCACGCCAGAAACCACCAGCAGGGTAATGGTGCATCAAGAAATCCATCTGCGAATCTCTCTTCAACATCTGGGACAGACCAATGCTGGACCTATTTGCCACCAGGCACAATGCCAGACTTCCCCTTTACATCAGCCCGATCCCGGACGACTCGGCAATAGCAGTAGACGCTCTCACGTTTCCATGGCACAACCTGTTCGCCTACCTATTTCCACCATTCAAGTTACTTCCGCAAGTACTCCGGAAAATAGAAGAAAGTCAGAGTCTGTTCATTCTAATAGCCCCCCTCTGGCCATCAGCAACTTGGTTCCCGCTCCTCCTAAACCTAGTAGTCGACACTCCAAGAAGTCTCCCTCTTCTACCAGATCTTCTGTCACAACAGAAAGGAACAAAACTACACCCGAACCTTCCAAACCTAAACTTACACGGGTGGCTACTATCATCAAACTCCTCAAAAAGGCTGGCATTCATCAAGAAGAGGCCGAACGCATCGCATCAAAAGCAACCAGAGAATCGACAAACCGCATGTATGACAGCCACTGGTCTAAATGAATCCATTGATTGGTGTATCGCAAAACGCACAAATCCACTCAACCCCTCTCTTCCCGAGCTCCTAAGTTTCTTCGGTGACCTCTTCAACATCGACAAACTCAAAGGCTCCACCATCCTCGTCTAACGGTCTGCACTAAATTCCGTCTTCAAAGCTGCCGGTCGCACCGCCCTACTGGAAGACTACCGAATTTCTGCCTTACTACGCTCATACGAAAACGATCGACCAACCATCAGACGTTCCGTCACCGACTGGGACCTTTCCATCGTACTACAATCACTAATGGAGAACCCCTATGAACCCATGGAAGACAGCTCACTCCACCTCATGACTCGCAAAACTGTTTTCCTCGTAACACTAGTAGCAAGTCTAAGATGCTCCGAGATCCAAGCCCTTTCAGCAGACCCAGCATACTGCATCTTCGGCCCGAACTTCTCATCAGTCACACTCTTCCCGAGAGCATCCTTCAGAGCAAAGACTCAAATGCCATCCGAACCCTCAAAACCCATAACATTCCCTGCCCTCTCGAACCTCACTGGAAACGAACCCGAACGTGTCCTCTGCCCAGTCAGAGCGCTCTGCTTCTACCTTGCCCACACTCAACACGAAGACATACGGAGAGGCAGGAACCAACTCTTTCTCCCAGTAGACCTCCAAACCGGCGAAACAACAGCCGCCATGGTGTCATGCTGGATCAGGAAAACAACTGAAGCAGCTTACGACAAACCCGAATTGAGTAAGAGCATGAGGATAGCAGCGCACGAAGTAAGAGCTATCTCCACATTCTGGGCCCACCACAATGCCACACCGATCGAAGAAATCCTAGCAGCAGCATCGTGGCGCCACCAATCCACCTTCACGTCGCACTACCTAAGGGATATGACGAAGGATGAATCCGGACTACACCGACTGGGACCGATCGTCGCAGCCAGGACCAAGCACTCAGAACGAAGCAGAAGCAAAATCCATGTGGGAAGCAAGATCCATCCACCTAGAAGCAAGACCCTCAAACAACGGCCCTTTTCTGGGCCACCAATTCCCAAGAAAGAGACCAAATTCCTGTTAGCCCAATTGTTCTGAATAAAGTGCGAATTTTTCTCTTGCAGATAAAGAATTTATGGGGGAAAGTCTGCTTGCATCCCGGGGCGCTCGTTCAGACGGTGCCCGCCACCAAATTTGACGAGGTCAACTGGTAATGCTAAAATTACCAGGTTAAGATGTTTTGGCAATAAAGAAAGAACATTTTGCCGGCCCCCAGCCTGGCCGGCTAAAAATGGTTTCTTTTTGCCTAAAACATACTTACCTTAACTCCCGCCCTGCCTCCCCTCTCGAGCCACCACCTCACACATTGAGAGTAAAATGAATGCCGACAGCGTGCACGCTGGCGCTTTTATAAGGGAGGACCGCGCCGCGCATGCGCGGTGGGATATGCAAGCAGGCGTCTACAAACCGGAAGAAACCTCCAGGGGAACATCACATTCGAGGAATGTAATGCTAAAATTACCAGGTTAAGTATGTTTTAGGCAAAAAGAAACCATTTTTAGCCGGCCAGGCTGGGGGCCGGCAAAATGTTCTTTTTTTTTATTACTAACGTGTATGTCACATGCTGGCGGCATGTAACCGAATGCGCCTACATTAAAATGTTGGTGGAAAGTTCCACCACACGACAACATAATAAATTAGGTTAGGATATGCACAATAAAGGTGTTCTGAGACACACATCCCCAAGAAAAGAAATAGCAAGTACAATAAATAAATTTAGCCAGTAACTCGTACCTTTCAATTTACACAGTTCACAATAACAACTATCAATTCGTAAATACCAACTAACGATAAATAACAACTAATGATAAATAACAACTAATAATAAATTAAATAACAACAACTACCGAAGTTCTGTGTCTCAAACAGTCACTCCCCCCCCCCCCCTCCAAAAAAAAATAAAAGAAATTTAAAGATATTAATCCCTATGGAACAGTCGCCACCTGAAAAGGAAACATGCAAAGAAAATACAACAACAAAGCTAGAATCTATTTGGAGTTAGTAATGAATGTGCTGAAAAACTTCCAGGATTCGATGAAACCATGAAAAGAGTAAATACAAGGAAAATTAAATTGGGGTGGCCAACCACTAAAATACTTAACCTAGGTTTTTCTTAAAGCTTAAGTCGTGACCACTTCACTGTAGCTCGTGTAGAATGACGTTACACAACGCCGTCACTAACAGGAGTATACCAGAGCTATGGTGCTACAGGGTTGAAAGTTTGCCTTTTAATCACAGGATGTTCAACAGAAATGCGCCTTTCACCAACTCGATCGCCGGCCACTTTAACCCAAATCTTGAAATAAATCCCTGGATTCTGGAATGAAACAGAATGGACGTGGGCTAAGTATGTGAAATCAAGGAACCAACGGGAGCAGTCGGCAATTGCACAGGCGTTGCTCCCCATGAGCAGAAGTTCGGTAGACCAGTTGATGCTACTTAACAGGTGGAACAGCAGGGCTCCCACTTGTCATAAAATTCATACAATTTTCCTATTTAGCAGAATGTCATAAAATCGTCATAAATTTCTCCTACATGTCATAAAATAATATAAAATAACGCAAAATTTAGGTTAGTTTGCTTAAATTAGCAGCAAAATATGGTAGGAAAATAAAAAAAATTGCAGAAAGGAGAAGTCGTTGTTCGCAAAAACTAAAGAAACCATTAATATCCTCACCTCAACTTATGCAATACCAAACTGTCCAAATAATATTAAACTATTAATGTTTAAATTAAAGCTTTCACAGCTATACTAACGGTTTCTAAAGAACAGGAATTTGTAAACTGCTGGTCGTAGCGACGAAAAAGAATGTCGTTAGAAGGGTTTTGCTAGCAGCACAGTCATAGATACGAACTGGATTAACCCTTTGACTTGCAGCATTATTTCGCTAGTGGTAGTCATGCAGCATAGTGATGAATTTAGTATAGCAACAGAATTCAAACTTGAAATCAGTTGGAATGATTGGGTGAAGTTGATACTTGATGTTTGTAGATAACGGCTTGCATTGGTACAGGGATATGGGATGGTAACAGAGGCGGACTGGCAGCAACTTGGCCCACCGGCCCGGCCCCAAAAAGTAGCTCCTGTCCCAAGTTTCACAAAACAAATGTCTTCAAACACAAAACTGTCCAATGTGTTGCAGCAAATTGCTGCATTATTCTGACTTTTTTTTACTTCCCCAGCACACCCCCCCCCCCCACCCCAACCTATAAAAAGAAAGTAATTTATGGTTACCCACGTGGCCTGAAGCCGTTTTATACATAATTTTGAAGTAAATTATTTATTCGTATTTTGTTAATTTAAAATGGTCTACCGGATGTACAATAGTCGAAATGGTTTAATCAGAAGTAGCTCGTATAAATGGTTCTTAAGCAACTTTTCCTTTACGCAACACTAAACGTCAAAACAGTAATGCATGCATACTATTTTTGCAAATTTCACGTTGTTTGTGCAGCTGTTTTGTTTTTTTGTTGTTGTTTTAGAAGTAGTAAACACCGTATGCATTTTGCTTTGAGTGTGTCAGTAAATCAGTAGGGTGATTCGAAAAGTGTGGCGTGCCCCGTGTCGCGTCACGAAAAAACGCTGACCAAACTGGACGAAAAAGTTATTTTCGAACCTCAAAATGACACTTTCAGCAGTCAACATTCTAAAAAAAGCCTCAGCTTCTAAGACCCCCATGATCTGAGCGTTTACAAGGTTTTGAAGTTATTAGTACCAATATTGCAAGTTTAGTTTAGTTTACAGACGCAGACTGGGAGCCAAAAGGCGCAGGTCACAGATCTGCAACGGAGCACTACTGGGGGGGGGGGGGGGGGCCGCGGTCCCCACACCACGGCTCCGAAAAACTCAGCTGGGGGGTCTGGGGAAGGGGGAGTGCTGTGAGCTCACCAAGCGGTGTCCGGCCCCGGAAGCTGAAGCATTTTACGCTATTTTGGTACCTGCTTTTGGCCTCCACCGAGCTCTAAAATAGCGTAACAGAGCAAATGTTGGTGATTTTTCTTTATTAGTCGTTTTTCAAGATGGCAGGTTTCGTAAAAACTTAATTGTGACTATATCAAGTTTTTTAGACATATTCTTTCCAAATTAAATTAAACTGAGTTCCGTTTAGAATTATCTAAACAATCCCACAGCTAGCCATTGACGATTGGGGGTTGGCATTTTATACTTTTAGGCTATAATGATTGACACGAACTGCTATGTTCAAGTATGGGCATTTGGAGTAGGGCCAGCTGCCGGAGGCAGACAATTTTTTTTTAAAGAACTATCAAAAGGTGAAAAATTGGGAAATCCTTTACTCAGTTTTATTCCAAACAACTAGGCCTAGATGTATTATTGCCAAAACTTCCACATTTTAAAGCAACAACATGCTCCAGTTTTAACAAAAAATTGGAGCGTCGAAAGATGAAAAAATGGCGAAACCTTTTATTCAGTTTTGTCCAAAAGAACTTTAGATGTGTAGGAGAAAAGCGTCCACATTTGAAATCGACAAGCTCCCTTTTCATTTTTTTCTCCCTTAATTCAGGGGATCTTAGGGTAATATCTTCCCCCACTAGGTTCTACGGCCCTACTGCCGCCGCGCCGACCCATGCCCGCCAGTTAGCAGAAGCAGAGTCAGCAGCCCCGTTCTTTGCACCAGAAAAGTCGTGAATGAGCCACATGGACGTGGCATTACGGTTACGGTGTATGCCCGACGTGAATAAAATTAAAACAGTTTGATGAGAACGATGTAGTATATCTGCCTTATAGTCCATTTTTCGTCTGTGTGTGTGTCATGGGTTGGACGGATAATCGTTGTGTTGCTTGCTAGCTCGCTAACCAGACTATTGTTTTCCCACCAAAAAGGGAGTAGTAATTTTTTCACTACCATAAAACGTAAAAAAAAAAAAAAAATTGACTTAAGTGGCCCCCCAGCCAGTTGGCCCACCGGCCAATGGCCGTTGGGACACTATTGCCAGTCCGCTCCTGGATGGTAAGGAGGCTTGAATATAAGGCGAATTATGGTTATGGGCTCGACAGTTCAATATAAATGGACATGATTGTAAGGCGGATGACTTTCACCCAAGATTCTGACAATGCCCCTGTTACCAATATAGTTGGTACCATAGCACACCCAATACTGATTCAGAATTATATTTTTTTTGATATAGGTGTTTTTTTTTCCAACTGTGGATTGCATAACAAATTTTTAAGTTCTTTTTTGGTTATATTTTAGTTTTTGCCAAATAATTCAAAAACTATTTGAGTTACCGACTTTTCAGTGGCACCATTGGATAGCTCTCGAAAAAACGGTTCGAATGGTGTATTTAAACTTCAAAATCGGTCAAAATTTGACCGAGTTATGGAATTGGACGCGCATGTAAGATAAAAATAAGACGAATATAAGATAAAATAAGCGCGCTTGCAAGTCAAAGGGTTAAAGAGCGGCCTTGTGGTAATACCGCCCTTTTGGGGCCATCTCAAGAAAGAAACTGTGTTGCACGACTTCTATTTTTGCATTGTGTTTTAATCCTACCTGACAACTCTGTCAAGTAAGAGAGCTAAAAACGAAACTAAGATGTCGATTTGTCATAAAATTGTTTTAAAATTTTGGTCAGTTTTGTCATAAAATTAAAACTAAAATGTAAGATTTTACTGTGGGAGCCCTGGAACAGTCGATTCAGTCAAAACAGAGTATTCAACCACGTCGGTGAATATAATTTTCTTATCAATAAATGCTTGAACTGATGGTGACACAGCACTATGCATTTGACAAGAATGTCTCAACCAATCATAATTGTCGACAGTATGAACACAATATTTAGGATGATAATCCTTGAACCGAACTTGTTCTCCAACACGAAACATTTATGGTTACCCACGTGGCCTGAAGCCGTTTTATACATAATTTTGAAGTAAATTATTTATTCGTATTTTGTTCATTTAAAATGGTCTACCGGATGTACAATAGTCGAAATGGTTTAATCAGAAGTAGCTCGTATAAATGGCTCTTAAGCAACTTTTGTGCATTATGGAAGGCTTCACATGTTCACATGTGCACATTGAGTTTGTTGAACATGTGATGTCAAATCCGGGAGTAACAAATCAAGTTGGCCGCGTGATAACCCCCAAAGAAATTTCGTTGGGCTCTCCCCAGTTATATATGCAGGCGCAGCATGAGCAGAATGAACGTAACACTGTAACACAATTTCAGGAGAATAACCATTTGCTCTTTCACTTTTATAAGCATGCTTAAAATTGCATACGTCAGTCTTGCAATGCCCGTTCGTCTGCGGAAAGAACAGTGTTGATTTTCTGTGATATATGTTACAACTTGAAAGATAATTTTCGAATTTGTGTAGAGTAAGTGTGGGTCGTTGTCAGAAATGATAATTTTACAAAAGCCGTCAATGCAAATAATTTTCTAAACTTAGATACCATCGTAGGACTTGTAGTTTTTTTCATAGAAATAACAAACGGGTATTTGGAATAAGCGTCAATCATAACTTAAGTACATTAATCCATCTAAAAGACCAGCAAAATCCTGATGAATTCTATCCATAGCCCTTATGGGAAATTTCCATGAGTGCTTCTACGAGCAATACAATCTCTTTTCTCCTTTAACAAAATTTACAGAATTTGAAATTTCCAGATCTGAATCAATCCCTCTTCACCACAATTTCGATCTAGGTAAAGCTTTAATGCGTATAATTCCAAAGTGACCCACGTGAAATTCATTCATGATGTCTGCACGCAGGGCACTAGGAACGACTATTCGATGCTCCCCCCTCCCAATTCTTTGGCTGCAAAATCGTTTTAGATCATTACTGCCCACTTTATCTGGCCAACCATCTGTTTTTAGTATAACGACATACTTGGAGTAATAGTTTATCCTCTCGGTTGGCTGTTTAAAATGGGCAACGATAAAACTTTAGATAAATGCAAAACAGTATCATGCTCAACACCAGCACGGGACAGCCTGATCTCCAACAGCAGGCGTGATAAACTATCAGCCGTAAAATTGTTCTTACAGGGATGTATTGGGGTTCATAAGACTAGTCGTTTAGAATAATGCCCACTGTTGAATACGAGAGGCCATCATAAGTAAATGATGGTGACTTCACCATAGATGACAAAATTGATGTTGCTGATCCTAATCCATGAAGGTGACCACATGCTGCCTTTTCCATAAGGAGGCTGCTTAAGTTTTAATGAAACCTGATAAAACCCTAGTTTACACAGTGAAGATAAGTACGTATGCTTAACCAAACATTGAAGGTATAACTATCATTGATATTTCAAAGTTTTCTGAACTTCTTTGTTTAGAGGACACAAAATAAAAAAAAACGGCGATGAAAGACAAAGAGAATCTCTCATATTCCACATATGCTTCATCCCTCAATATTCTAAAATATGTTCTCTGCTTAAAGAAAACACCATTTGCCACCATCATCATTTTTCAGATCTTACTAAGCCCGTTGGACTAAAGCAGCACGTGGAAATAGGATCCGCAATCTTGTTTTATCACATGACGAAAGGCTTTTTTTAACCTTAATGTTGACGAACACCTCAGGAATAGTGACGATTATATGGTATCTTTTGAGCTGAACCTTTCAATTTGTAGTATGGACACGTCAGGAAAATTGAAATCATTTTTTGGTAATGGTCGACTCAAAAAGTACTTTGCAATGGTTGACTACGACACTCCTTTATTCAACTTAAACTTTGAACATACCTGGGCCCTTTTTCAGAATGTTTTAAACGACGACGTGACGCTTTATCGAGCAAAACCAATCTTTCTTACAAAAACCAATATTGTACTCCAACAGTGTATTGTTACACAGTGCAACACAATTTAAAACTTAAACAGTAGAAGTATCTTTAAGTCCAATCCCTGCCCCTTGACCCTTGTCACCTATAATACAATAGGGAAGTTATATTTCTAAATGGTTGAAGCTTGGCATTGTAAAAGATTGATGGCCATTCATGAATGAAGTCAATCTGTCCTTATTCTCCTAAACAGGACAAAAAGAGGCAACGACGAGATCAATACCGCCTTTAAATGGTAGGAATACTTTTATTACTGATAACCAGGAAAAGGTAGAAGTTATTTGTTCTGCCTTTGTTGCAAATACAATAACGGACAACGGTATCCTGATTGCTCCCTTGCCATTATTGATACTGGATAATGAATGCTGTTCGAAGGTGTCTTTTTTTACAGCTTCAATTGTTTTAGCCTCCCTCAATAAACTAACACCTAGTCGTTCCTGTGGCCCAGATGGATTTTCTGCCTTTCTTTTTAGGCAAATTACCCATGAAATTTGTTACCCTTTATCCAAATTGTTCTCTCCATTTCTTTCGCACAGGCTGCCTCCCATCAATATGGAACTATGTTTACGGTTGTCCCTATATACAAGAAAGGACCACCATCAGACCTGCTTAATTACCGACCGATAGCATTACTTGTGTGGCTTGCAAAGTTATGGAAGCTATTATTTGCGATTCTATTCTCCAGCTGTTCAGTAAATATTCAATTATTAAACAGGACCAATTCGTCGTCTTAACCAACTGGTCGGAACTCACCAGTTACTCCCTGGTCCTTGACCATTGGACATCTGCATTGGATGTAGGTATTTCATCCGACACCATCTATTTTGATTTAAAAAAGGCATTTGAATCAGTGATCCAGCATAAATTGTTAGCTAAGATTCGTGCCTGTGGGTTATTTTTGAGGGACTGTATGCGGTGTCCCACAGGGATCAGTTCTTGGACCTGTGCTTTTTTATTATTTATTTCAATGGTTTATCTTTCTCAATGGAAAATACCTGAAAATGATCTGAAATCGGTGCTCCAACAGTTTTCATCTTCCTGCCTTTCTTTAGATGCTGAAATACATGGAATACTTAATTGGTCACATGTTTGGCAACTTCTCTTTCTAATACACAATGACAACCTTCCATATTGGATCTTAAAATTATTGTCATAATTGTTGCTTCCTCGATGACGACACATTCTATCAAGCTAACCCGAAGTTAAGGACTTGGTGGTATTGTTTTCTAACAATCTTAAACCAACACTACACTGTTATAAGGTCTGCACCGCAGCTTTTTGCCGATTCCTTGGTTTGGGCATTTAATACCATTTATCATTTTTGGAGTTTGTGACGACGGTGTGGTCTGCTTAAAAATACATATTTAATCGAATCTGTTCAGCGTAAATTTCTAAAGAGTGTCCCTGATCACCGTAAGGTAATTACTTGGAACGGCCTGTTAGGACGGACCTAGAATCATTAGAACTACAGAATTAAATTTGACCTTATTTTGCGGGGTCTGGTGGCCGTCGACCTGCCTCTTTTCAATCCGTCTCCTAATACTTACGTAAGTAGAGGACACCAATGGAAGCTTGTTGTTCAGAGCTCCCATCCTGAGTGTCGCAAAAGTTTTTTCTCTGTCCGTGTTGTTCCAATATGGAATTCTCTTAGTGCTGAGACAGTAAACATGAGTACAGTTTCAGAGTTTCGTAGAATGCTGACAACATAGGCCTTGGAAACATTTCTGAAGCGGCCTTAAATTGATATTGACGTCTTCTCGCACTTATTGGCCCTGTGTTAGTTACTCACCACCCTTCCGGTAGCCGGTAGCCTTAGTGGAAAATTACCATATTATTATTTATTTATAAGAATGGTGAAAATTGCATGCAGTATCAAGGCGACAGTTCGTCTTGGCAATCTGAGCTGCTAGGACCCATCAAGTGATTCGAGTCCCATCGGACTGAAGCATAGTGCCCAGCTACGATGAGGTTACATAAGAGAGATGAGGGAAAAGAGTGACCTTGCCTTTTTATACAGTCATGTAGCATCCTGGAAACCAAACGTTGTACCCTATTGATGACAACTGAGCATGTAACCTAGCCCTGAGGGTAAAAACACAAGCACGTTGTCACACATCAACCTCCTACAGGTCCACGCTTACATCTCGTTAAAACTATCAAACACATTATGCCTTAAGGGCAAACAATGGCCACAATGTCTGTAATGCTAATTCGTAACAGTTATTCGATAAATTCGAACGCCTGGCTCAATTTAAATTCTAACCATTCCATCATGTTGTTTGTTGAGTTAGCATGTAGGAGCACTTTGCATTATGTTTTTAGAATAATACTTTTGGAGTAATTAAACCCAAACTTCCGGCAAGCTGCCGGACATTTTTAACAAGCATTAGACAATGCTTCAATTGAGATACTTTAAAGATAAGTTAAACATTAATAAATTAATATGGTAATTATAGAAAGAAAATAAAAACCAGCATGTATTAACAAAATTAATGCCAGACAAGCTAGATTGTATGTATATTGATAATTAATGCCAAACTACACAACTCTTAAAGGTGATGGAACCGTGGCTAACAGTGAAATTTACAGTGAATAAAACTAGATTTATTACACTAGAGAAAACATTCATAACAGGGCAATGCCTAGATGAATAACAGACTTTGAACTAACGTTTACATTATGGTAATGAAGTCTGTGACGAGATCGTAAACACAATGATTTGGGACTTGGTACTTGGAACTTGTAACTTGGAACTTGGTAGTAAATTTCCGGGAAGGAGGGAAGAAACGATGTGAGCTCTCCTCAAACATTAAGTTAAAAGACTGAAACGAGGAGCTCTTAATGAAAGATAAACTGCAAGAAAACATGAATATCTTGAGCACAGACATTAAAGGACAGAACCACGACTGTACCACAACCCAGTGGCCGTCGCCAAGTTAATGAGTATCAACATCCACCACAAATGCATATGCAAATTTTCAAATGAATCGGACAATGGCTTCATAAATTATCGTGGAGGCAGACAGACAGACACCAGCAACAGATGATAAGCTCCTCTGCTCTGCTTTGTACCGCATGTCCCTAAAAAGCATCCAGGCAAAGGATGTATTTTGATAATTTTTCATCTGCGTGATTAATTCCCATCAGGAGAATAATGACAAGAAGTAAAGTGATCTTTACTGATTCTATGTAAACTATTGTATGGCTGAATCATGTTATTCATGTGTCCTTTTAACTAGTTTTTATAACCGTTCATCATTGTGATGAACCGTCACCCGGTGGAAATAACGACGAAGTGAAGGAATATTTACTGATTTACTGATTCTATAAACTGGGTTACGGCTGAATCATGTGATTTGCATGTTCTTTTAACTTGTGTTGCTAACCATTAATTATTGTGATGAACCACCACCAAGGGTATGTAACGACGAAGTGAAGGAATATTTACTGATTTTCTGAAAACTGGTGTTCAACTGATCACGTGATTCGCATGTCTTTTTAACTTATAACCTTTCATCATTGTGATTAACTGCCCCAGGCATAATAACGACGTGAAGGAGAGAAGTGAAGGAGTATTTACTGATTGTATGTAAGTAAACTGGTGCATGTGTAAATTATGGGATTTCTTCTTCCTTTTAACTTACTTAACTGCCAATAAAATTTTACTATTAGATGCATCCTAAATGCTAGATCTGTATATCAACAAGTTTGCCAACTGAGCCAACATTACGTGTAAGGCAGGTCTTCATTAAATTTACTCTGGAATTCGTTCATTTCATAATGCAAAAATTGTCAAGTTGTGGTCATATGCTGTAAAAGGGTCTTGAATTAAGTTAAAGCTGCTAATTTCTGACTCATTGCTGCTGCCCGTGACACAACCAGGATATTTAAATTTAAGGAGGGGGGGGGGGGGGGGATCAAAATATTCAAAATTATGGGACGAGAATTCAACTAAAGGATCGAAAAGGTGTGGGGGAGGCTTAAGTCCCTCAGAGCTCTGTACACCACCTTACTTTCAGCAATTTTATTGCGAAAATCAACTTTCGGATTTTTTTAATTCCAAAAATTGGACCAGTCATCTGTATCAAGCACATTTTGTTAATAATAACTCTATGGCAATTTTGGTTACAGGGAAGGCTGTATGGAATTTTCATGGGCATACCAAGAGCCGATAACTATTCATCCAAAAAGTGGAGTGCTGCGCGGTGGTGAAAAATTGATGCTCGAGGTGACATTTTCTCCCCAGGTATTGTACCAGCAGCCAACTCGTTAGACACATATTTGAATACTCCAGTTTGTCCGCTACGTGTTGGAAAGGTAGGAGAATTACGGTGAGAATTCTCCCCATTTTAGGATAAGGGACTATATAGGAGTATAGTATGCGTTGGCAATCTATTGCACTGTCCCACATGTAGTTAGACCTATGCAATCATGGATGTGGGTTTTTTAATGTTGATTTAATTTGCGTTAGCGATTATACTCGAAGCTACTCTACCAATAAAAATCCAGTTAGGCCTAATGCTGGAAGTTATTTTTCCCTTCGGTACAAATAATAATAAAGACACCATCTAGGGTCATTCAGGTGAATTAGTAACTCTCACCTTAATATGTGTGGAAAGGACATTCCTCACCCTTTCAGTCACAAAATTTCTAGTCATTTTTTTTCTGGTATGGTCAGTCGTGGAAATTGAAGCAACATTCAGTTGCTTTGCAGACAATGACACTGACCACTAGCAGATTGTTGTTTGCTTGGCTCTCGGAGGTTTCAGGGACCCCTCTTGAAGCTCGTGGTACTTATGGGAACGAACTTTTTACGTTGTTTTGTAGCGATCTTTTTGCAGGACGCCATGACTGAGAGTTAAGCCTATCCAACGTGCACTTCTACTAACTGTTTGTAACTGGATTTGGTACTAACCAACATTAAACTTAAAAGTACGCCTCTTTTTTTAGGATGCTGTCGCTGAGAGAGTTAAACCTATCCAACCCTCACTTCTACTAACTGTTTGTAACTGGACTTTTGACTAACCAACACTAAACAGTTAAATATGTCTTTTTTTCTCTAGGACGCCATCACTGAGAGAGTTAAACCTACCCAACCCTCACATCTACTAACTGTTTGTAAC
>JAHWFP010089255.1:0-48172 GCA_023313725.1 Lithobius niger
CCGTTCGTGGTTACCAACTACCCATAACCAACGAATCTCGAAGCTCCTCAATCGCCGTCGCCGGTCCCTCTGCATCAACTACGCTTAAGGTAAAAACTTTCACATGTCTTCCCAATTTCAGTTGACCATTCATCCTCCGAACTTAACATCACACGGCATCACTCCACACTCCGGCGTCTCTACTCGAGAGTTGCCTTGCTCCCCCTGCCGCAGCAAGGCCAAGTGGGTTGCCCTGGGACTTCGTGCTTTGCCATTAACGCCTCTCCTCCTTAATCCTTATCCTTCCAGCAGATATTGCACTGCAAGGGGCCTGCTCCGGAGCTCTCCTACCGCAAGACTGAGCCTTGGACTACGCTCCGCGCCATCCTTTGGACCGCTTCCACTTTACTTGCTCTGACCTTCTGCGGCTTTGCTGGGACACTCTCATCACTGCTCCCCTTCATCATGCTTCGCTTTTCAGGTCTATCAGCAGTCAACACCGCACAATCCGTCATGACCGACAGACGTGTGGACCATCTGCGCCTCAGTTTCCCGGACTACCCTTGTTGGGCCTCGTTCTTCAAGCATCTGCTATTCACTTCCAACCAAAGGTGGACGGGTTTTCACTTCTCAGTAATTAATTCACCATCTTGTAACCCCTAGGTATAAGGCTTCTTAGTTAACTCGCCTGCAGCTGTCCTTCGCATTCATTGGCCACTCCTCATCCTACTCCTCCTGTGGCTGGGCTAGAGTACCAAAGTTGTCTTCACCGGGACTTGCTCCTTGGAGTTGCCGGCTCTGTAATGGAATTCTGTGCTGCGGCATGATTGGAGAGGATACCCGGACTCCAAACATCAAAAACCTCGGGGAAAAACTCCATTTTTCCGAAGCTCCACACTTCAGATCCCCCCCCCCCCCACCCGCCCAAGGTCCTCAACTTTGAGCGTGAAGTTCGATAAGAAGTTACCATCAGAATCGGCCAAACATAGAAGCTCTTAATAGCCACTCACTTGAAATTTATTCCTGTGAAAACAGAACAGTAAATTTCCTTCTAGTTCTGCAGATACATCTATTTGAAAAAGTCACCAAACTGGGCCGTAGCAATCACACTTCCGGCCGCCGTAACTTCAAAACTCGTGTACAAATGTAATTACTTCTTTTTATATTGTTGCAGGCATAAAGCCTAAATACACTAGCTTAGTTGTGTTTTAGGAGGGGCTTCCTTTAAGGTACCAAACATCACATACATGTGGATACAGACTTAGCACGATATTTTTTATTCTATTTGTTGCGCACCAAATGCTATGAAAAATGTCCGACTTTTCTCTATCGCCATTCTCTGCTGAGACAAAACTTAACTCGTAATTTTTATATAGCCTTTTACTGAGCTAGTTTACTTAACCTTTTGAGTTTAATCTTTTGCCCTCGGATCACTACCTCTACTTAGCCTTCCTTCAGCAATGATTTAAACGCACGTGAATGGTATTTGTTGTAAATAGTAAACTGAAAACTTGACCGTGACTACCAACAATCCTATTGCAAAACGAACGATCTGTTCCTTCAATATATTGCCAAAGTCTAACTGTGCATTACACTTCGTCCCCCTTCCTTCAATAGTTGCAGTGCATAACACTGTAGTTTAATATTTTGTACACCAAAACTCCCAAAGTAACTAAAAAAGCCAATTTTCCATTGTCAGACAGTTCAAAACTCGTTATTGGCACATGTGTACATAGTCCTTGTTCCTTCAAACGGCTCCCAAGCAAAAGCCTTTGTTCCCCCGACTTCTCCTCCCACTTTCCATTGTTCTCAAGGCCCTCAGCCGACCAGACCTCCGCAGCTCTCCAAGGCGTCCGCCCTTTTGCAACGAAAATCCGATGCTCTGGCATAAAAAGCCCCAGTCGCCCACCATCAATAGCACAGCTCGCAGATGTAAAACAAGTGGTGGTCACGGCCGGTCAGGAGTGGAGATGCCGGGCAAAGGTAGTGGTCAGTATGTCGTAGTAGTTTAAATTAAAAGTTTACTTCTAGGACCCCCATTCTAAATTTTATAGTTTAATTTTAACTTACCTCTTGTTTTAGAATTTTACAGTGGAGTAAGCCAAACGGCATTTTCGGTCTTTACTTGCTGTAACGTCCGTGTGGTTCTCTTCCTAAAAACTAACGTTCCTTTGTTTGTCTTAAACAACGTTTTAATTTAAACAGCAGACAGTGGCCCTTGAGGATTCGGGAATCTTTTGCGAGAGATTTTTCTGTCTGGGTTAATTGTATAATTTAGTGGATGCGATTATAAATTAACGGATTCTTCTGGAATTCAACCTAATTTTTCTATTCGAAAAGTGTAATTTTGTACAAGGCCCGTTGTTGCTTTTTGTTCTTGAATTTCCTAAATGTAAATTTGTGTGCTTTCACTGAAAGCCTTCTTGCTTTAATTCAAAGCTTTCATTGTAACTAGTAAACCATAATGTAAAGTGTTTATTTTTCATTTGTTTGTTTTATTAAAAATAAGAGTTTTAAACTATAAACGTCCTTTTTCTAGTGTTGGATAATCGCTAACTGTTTAAATAATATGTAGCCCATTTTTATTCTAAACCCCCTTAGCTTTTAAACTTACCCACCGGTGGTGGCAGCCTTAAAGACCAGGTAGAAATACTGGATAGCCTAATTTAATTTGGTTAGGAAAGTTATCTTCACTCCCTCCCGGATTGAGGCCCTACAGAGCTGTTTTAAACCAAAATAGTCGACCAAGTCATTTCTACATGTAAGAAAGTCAACCATGAGTGCGGAGACGTTACAAGCACCTAGCTCGTCGTAGCATCCGCCGCTACAGCTCGTAAGGCAGGAGACTCGAACCCAGCCCTCCTCCTAGGTGACAAAGTCTACTATTTAATAAAATAGGTAATGTATATTTTTGTTGGCTATAAAAAGACTAAAATACCAGGGCCTTCACCTGGTTAATTTTAGTTGTTATTGCCTATACAAAAATATACATTACCTACGCCCGGCCCAGCCTCCCCTCTATGGAATTAAGTTGTAGAGGATGGAGTAAGGATGAGGATATGCACTGCGCTCCGTTTATAGACAGATCCCCTTCCAGACATGCGCAGTATTACGAGACCGGCAGGGAAGACAACTTTCTTCTAGGGGAATAAGCTCTCAAATAGGGGGAAATTGCTATTTAGTAAAATAGGTAATGTATATTTTCGCATATGCAATGAAAACTAAAATTAACCAGGTGCAGGCCCTGGTATTTTAGTCTTTTTGACTTAGATTCAAATTTTCTCGCGATGGTTAATTCCAACAAATTTTACATTTAATCAGGGTGACCACTGATCCTATATTAACTATATTTGCCTATATTTTTTTTAGCAATCCTATATTTTCCTGTTTTTTTTTTATTTCAACTGGTTGCTTGGTTTTTTTTTTTTTTTTACCAATAGCCCAAACATTTAGAGCCAAAAACGCTACGGTATTTGCTGAAGCGCTTTGACAAACGGAAGGTCCCCTTCTGGCAATGATGACATCACACACTTCTTCGTGTGCAGTGTGTATGGCTGTGCGTCCCAATTATTAAGCTATTTTTCTGAAATTAAACATATAATCCTCAATACAAATTCCTGTATTTCTCCTATTATTTTACTCTTAAATTCCTGTATTCATCCTATATTTTTTGAAAAAAATCCTATAATTTTAGACCCTAATGTGAGGGGTCACCCTGTTTAATACATAAATCGAAATCTGAACACATAAGCAACAATCGTGACGAAATAGATTCAACGCCTTTGGTTGTGATTTTTGACACTAACGGAAATTGTTAGAATAAACGGAGACAAGTTCCATGAATTCTTGTGACGTTATATACCGTAAATCGCATATCAAATGCCCCCACGGGTTCTAAAATTAATTCCGTAAAGGGGAGGGGAGTAAAAAAGCTACTACAAGATTTCTGGCTGTAGGGTATTTTTTGGGGTGGGCATTTAGGCCTAATCCACAGTGGAATAGTTGATTATTAGCGTATGTGATCTGGGTCCAATCTAGGATTAACATAGTGCCTTTATTCTCATTTATTTGCAAATTTAGTTTATTTAATTGTCATCCTACCAATATCTAACGTAATTCTACACAATTCTAAGTGAAAACTAATTTCTAACCATCACCAACCTTCAAAACACAACGCGATTCACGACCGGAAAGCGCCAAGCGAGTAACGCCATAATGGACGTGGTGGACGAGTTGGACTGTAGCAGCGCTGCCTGTCCTAGAGATGGATTTTAGTTCTTAACTCCAATAGTGTCCGTTTTTTCTTTCGCGGAATAAAAACACTGGTCATTCTACTCCGGGATGGGATGGAGATTTGCGTCCTAACTAAAAGGCTACTATTAAGTTAAACTAAGTTCATAGTCACTGCCACTACAGTGGATGTGATAATTTGTCTTACTTTCTTATGTGTGAATAATGTTTTGACTGGGCCATTATTTCCAACAAGTCAAACAACTCACCGGATAGCTCAGGAACACGGGTTTAATCATCTTCAACAAACATTATACAACAATTCAACAATAAACGATCTGGGGACAATGAGGCGACTCGCTTGAGCAACTTGCCGCGACTCGAGCCACGCCAGACTGCATGGCGCCAAAACAAACGTACGCGCACAAGACAAGGTGTGGAGGTGTGCGCACGAGAATAAACAGGGTGGCGAGGAAGCGAGCCACTTTACAAGCTCCCCCCCAACACAAAATTGACCTCCTGACAATTGCTAAAAACTCGGAGTTACAACTAAAATGTGCACAGATCGACAAGCACAAACAAAACATTTCGAATCGAGAAAGCTAATAACAAACAAGTGCAATTCTCAGACAATAAAGTGACATAAGTTCAAATTCTGTTCGATACGTAACATTAGCCTATAGCATATACCCTAAAACTACAAGGTTTTTTTTTTTTTTTAACCAAGACAACCAAATATCTTGAATACATTCAAAAACTACGCAACCCTTTCTCCAAAACTAGCAAATCAAACAGCAATTTCCTTCAACAAGGTTAAACAGCCATACCAACCCCTCTAGTCTGCTACCTGCAGCATACTTATAATTTTTGATGCCGGCAAAACTTATATGCGACATATTTTTAACACTTGTCCTGGTGACACTGTCATTTGCAGGCTTAACGCATATTACAATAAGTCGACGTACAAAAGCATGCCTGCAGCAAAGGCAAAGGACCAGACAACCATCCCTATGCAACCCAAGGCATAATGCGCCATCCCTATTGCACCTGCATTAAGCTCTTACGAGAACGTAGTGAGAGAGAAAAAAAAAAAGCAGTAAATAGACTTGTGCTGAAGAACAACATATACTAGGTTTAACAAATCAGACCTGGGTAACATACATTGTCCCTAGTTCAAAACATACAAGTTACTGGGATTCCCCCAACAGGTCCGTAAATGGCTAATCGACCTGTGCCAAAGACTCAAACGCGAGGACAGGTTTGACAACCTCGGCAAAATAATTCAGTCTGTAACGAACATGTTTACGAATAAGTCTTGACAGGGCGTTGCCTCCTAGGAGGGACTACTTTCCTGGTACAAAGAAATCTTATGGGGCATTTTAAGGTACGCATCGGGCGAGTAGGGGCAGGAGAGCTCTCTCTCTCGCTGCCTGTACGGATTCTGGTGCTAAGCGCAGTTGCATGTCTCGCGGCTGGCTGCAGCTTTTGTTTCCTCAATTTGAGTTGATTCCTTGGCCTAAGGATAGCACAGTTTTTGAGCTGGCTAATGGTTCTGTTGCAAAACAACCTCTGGGGACAATCAAGTCTGTGTTTGTGAACAGTAAACACACTCTGGTTGATTTTGTCTTTTGAAGATTTGGGTGACAATTGCATTCTTGGTCTGGACTATGGGGAGAAGTCAGCTGCTTTCATCCCCGATATTGCAAATCGTTGTCTATTTCTTTGACAAGGCTGCGGGTTCCCATTCTGGCGCGTTTCCGCTGATTGGCTGGAACAAAGGTGATGCGGACAGCGACAAAGTTCCTCTGTGGAGAATTGGTCCCTCGTTGTTCTTCGTTCAACGCCATGACGGCCGAACAATTTTTGGAGTTGGATTCTCTCTTGGACAAGAATGCTTATCATTTTCCAGGGAAAGCTGGCCGTACAACGCTTCGTCAACATGAGATCAAGTTCAACGGTGATCCGAAGCCGTTCTTCAACAAACATACACGACAATTCAACAATAAACGATCTGGGGACAATGAGGCGACTCGCTTACACGACCTGCCGCGACTCGTGCCCACGCCAGCCTGCATGGCACCAAAACAAACATGCGTGCACAAGACAAGGTGCGGAGGTGTGCTCATGAGAATAAACAGGATGGCGGGGATGTGAGCCGTTTTACAATTTAAACACTTCAAATTAATGTCGATACGGGAAAACAAATCAGGGTTTCAAACTCCTGGTTTTATTTGTATAATCTGTTAAACAAAACACTACAAGGCAACTAGTTTTAGGTAAAACTGAAAGGCTTTACACTGGAAGCTGCGACATGAAGGCTTTAAAATAAAGCTGACTGAATCTATATTGTCGTAAATCGTGTATTAAAAGCCCAGTTGAAGCTAAAGCCCACCCCCTAAAATGCTGTAAAGTCAAAATCATGAAATAGTGGAGTTAAAAAGCCCACCCCTCAAATTGTCGTTTTTCTACGAAAAATTACCTAAAGGTTATATGATGTGAATAAAGATAGTACTGCTTGCTATGTTTACTGGCCCCTTCTCCCTCCCTGTAGTAATAGTGGGCTCTTCCTGCTCCTAGCACCTGCACAAGGCATCTCTCACCTAAGCCTCCTCCCTTCTTCACAGCAATTAAAAGGATGTAAAAATTGGTCTTCAAGAAATCGTTCAAAAGCTTCGAATTTTCTGTAATAGATGTCCAGAAAGATTAGAAAATTGATAATGGTTGATTTAAAGCCCACCCCCCTATTTTGCCAAATTAACTGCATAAGCCCATGGGCGTTTAATCCACGATTTACGGTAAATTCGTGGCAAAAACTGTTCTTGAGTTCTGTGATTAACTAACAACAATTTCGACTGTAATGGAATGTACAATTCCGGCCATAAAAAACGGCTTCGTTATATGGAATAAAGTCTTGAAACAATGATCTACAAACGCATAGTTAAGTTCACGCTTACGGGTGACGGCAGTCGTTCCAGTCACACATTTTTTTATTGTTAAACGCTCACCAACTCCAACAATGTAGCCCTTACGTAGTGAAGCTTTGCTCAACAATAAATACGAGGAACACCACCCTCAATGCTAATGAAAATTTCTTTAATTTCGTCTCACGTTATTACTCTTTTCGCTCTGGTGGACCTGATGGAAGTAATATAAAAAAAATCCGACAGGTTGAAATCACGGCATTTTTTAAATTTCGTTCTCGTTTGCGTTAGCCACAGCTAGAACGCAACTTACTGGCCGAGCAAGCGAAACGAGCGAGGGCGAATACTCGACTGAATTCTGATTTCGTGTGTCGGCCTATTTGTGAATGTGTGTAATTTTGGGACACGATAACGTTCGTAATTTTGTTCTGATTCGGTTGAAATTTCATGACAAAAGAGCTTTGTTGCACGAGATCAAAGACGAGAAATTTCTACACCAAATATTTTCTGAGATATTCGGATTTTCCGTTGGATGGCTAAGCCAATTTATAATAGCAGTGGTATGAGATCCCGATCTACATGGCTAGTGGCCCTGAGCACGACATGAACAACATAAAGCAGTATGTCATAACATCACATAGTGCAGCTTATGTTAGTGTGAAGAATGCACAAAATTAACAAAGGGTAATAAATGCACTATTACTTCGCATTACACACATTTTGAAACAAAGTGGTTGCTTCCTATACCGTTTCTACAGAAAATCTCACGCGTGGTGGCATGTTATCCAGATGTATTCGTAAAGATCGGTGTATTCCTTCAGTTTCACGAATTGCTATGTAAGATGGAAATGAGGATACACACACAAAAACTAATATCTATAATCTGAAACAAAATCTACATGGGTGAAAGAATACTCCAAGTTTCGGCCAATCAAAATAGTGAAACAATAATGGCTGCCAACCAAAATAGTCAGAACAATAATGGCTGCCAAGTTGCTACATGGTGTATCGTCCAACTCAAACCAAAAAGTGTTTCCCTTAGAAAGGAGTGATGTCACCCCTGCCAACGAACAACCGCTAAGCTAATCCCACCGACTATTAGCAACGGTCAATCCGTAGCAACTGTCAAGTTTTTCATTGAACGTCGGAAGTAATTTTCGACGGGGTTAGCTTGGCGGTTGTTTGTTTGCGGGTGCGATATCAATATTTTCTAAGGGGAACATTTTTCGGTTCAGGTTGGTACATTGCGTAGCAACTTGGTTGCAGCCATTTTTGTTCTTATATCGCTACTTTGATGGGCTGAAACTTGACGGGTACTTTCACTCTTGTAGGTTTCACTTCCCCACCCCACCCCACCCCACCCTTCCCTCCAGGCGTCACGTAATTCGTGAACAATCATTAACATAGAGAATATATTGTCGATTTCTATTGTGTTAGTAAAGTTTGGAAGCACGAATCCCAACAGACACACTGGCAATTGGATCAAGGAAAAAACGCCCCCAACAAAACACCCTCGGGGAAAAAAAGGCTCCAGTAAAATACGCCCCTAGGATAAAACGCCCAAAGAAATAATGCCAATAAGTAAATAGTTTTGGTTGCATCTCTGGGTTCGCCCCATTCTTAACTACACTTCCTTAAGTAGTAAGGTTCAAAATTAAGCTGGTTTATCTATACGAGCATTAGTTTGCTTCAGATGACACAAGGCTGCAAGAAATTTAGTTCAAAAAGGTTGAAATTGTGTAGCAATACCACGCAACGAGTAGAGATTCCGCTAGCCATTTTTTACCTTTATGACACGTCCATCTCCGCTTGCATTTGATTTACTTAAAAGATATCCTGTTTTTCTTAAAAACTGATACGACACAGTGATATTAAAATTCTGGGTGATCCCGCGAAAATAGTCAAGAATCTGGTGAACTAAAAAATTGGAGACGGTGTCCTGTTTTCATAGACGTTTTTGACGGAAAAGGAAGTTTAGTTTAAGGAAGAAAAGTAACTAAAAATGAATTGTAAATGGAGAGTTTAGTAAATATGCAAAAATCCTTTTTGTAATATAAATTTCTTGGAACGTTAAGCTATCTGAAGCAAACTATTGCTCTTATAGCTAAGCGTCTTAAATCTGAGGCTAAGCCTGGATGACCATCACTGGTGCATTTTACCCGACTCAAGGCGATTTTTCCTGGGAGGTTTTTTCCAGGGGGCGTTTTGTTGGGGCGTCTTTTCTAGGGGTGTTTTGTCGGGGGCATGTTTCCGGATAGTCTGGCAATTACTATCAAGTGGCAACAACCGGAGTCGCGATAAACGTCTGCTGCATTATTGATTCAAAAAAATAAGTTTCTCTTGAAATCGTCCAGTTTTAAACCCTTTAAAATTTGCAATTTAATTCTTAAATTCTAATAATTTTTAGTCACCTCTTTTGAAAAACTGTTCTTTAAAACTGTTCCTATTTTTTTTCGTCAATTATTACGCAAATTGCAACAACGATTGAAAATTTGGTTCCTGACAAGTCACTGTTGTAAATTTGCTTAATATTAGAACATGGCAGTTGGTCAGTTTTTCTTTTTTTTTTTTTTTTTGGAGGCTTTTCGTCCATATAGTCCGGCCTCTCTAAGACTACATTTTACAGTAGTCGGTGACTGAGTAATATGCAGTTATTTTTATAACACGATCGAAGTCTTGAAAGGGTTCTGCTGAAACGAGCTCGCATTTTTATACAAGAGATAAATGCAATGGAATAATTGCAAACCAAAATATTGCGAACACGTATTCTTAAAAGAGCCAGATCGGAGTTTCAGAGCAGCATGGAATAACCAAGCGTAACTCCGAGACGTTTTCATTGTTGCAGTAGCCCAACACTGCAGCATTGTTAATCTAGCATCACTCTGGCAACAAAGCAGTAGCGTGATGTTCTATCAATTGTTGTTTGGGCATTGTTGAAGCTTTCTTGCAAACCTCTATAAAGCTAATTCGGTCGTTTTTTTTGGCCTGAATTGTACATTAAATACAATAGTTTTAGGGCTAGACAAGATACTTTATAACACCTTTCCTCCTTCAGTCAGGCTAGGATTACCAGGGAAGATGCATCTCCATCAATAATGCTATAAGACCTAAAGGATTTTGATTATTTAAGATTCAGCTTGCTTGGTGAATAAAAATATGGTGAATATTTGTGAAGTTTATTGTTAATTGGTGAAGTGGAATTTGAAGTTCTGTTCCCGCAGTTTTTTAGAGGAACATTTTATATTGAGTTTGGTGCAGCCAGAAGATGATATAGGCCATTTTTCGTAGAGAAACATAGTTTTTAGTGGTTTGAAGATGAATACCGTAGAAGAAAAAAATTGTCTCCAGTGTTTTTATGTTTGAAGTTAGGTCGCCTCTCCAATCATTGTGAAGAATGCTGTCTTCTTTACAGTTGCGCTAGATTTGTGAAAAAAAAATTATATAAATTTTATTTGGCCAATGAAAAGCACCATAAGCAATTTTAGCATATGTGACTGACGGTAAGTATTTTTAGGATTATAAATACAGATGCAATTCTATTTACATTGTCTTCAGCGTGAGTGGGTAATTGGGGAAGTGGGCAGTCTGACATGTAAGTCCTTAAAGCAATGTAATTAGGTTTGCATCTGTAGTTATTTGACTGCTGAGCCTTCGGCTTTCCATCCTGTTTATTTTTAGGATAGAAAATCTAATTTTAAACAGATTTAAATTTTACGTTTTTTTTTCTGGCAAATCTTGTGTACTCGGCTTTTGGAGACAAAATTGGAAGACATATTTAAAAAAATTTATACACTAAAACCACAAAACGAACAATTTTACAAATTTTTAGTTGAGATCTCTTTCAAATAGCTGCAAACACTCCGACAAAGGTGAACGATTTCTTCACCGAAAATTTAGTGAACCATTTGTAAAATTGTTCGTTTTGTGGTTTTAGTGTAGAAATTTTTTTAGATATGTCCTTCAAAAACCACTGTAATCGCCGCTTGCCGGTTTTTGCGAAATTGGAAGAGGTTAGAAATTGAACTTTGTTTTGTTAACCATTAAACTAAAGGAGAGATTAAAAAAAAACTAAAATGCTCTTAAGGGTTTTCCATTTGTCTTGGCATTCAACGATTTTTGTTCACTCTTGTGTCAGCAAGTAACTTTTTTCATTGTTACTTTTACAGTTGTGCGTGCAGAAGTTAAGGATACTAATAGAAGATTCTGACCAAAATTGTAAGTTTTGTGAAGCAACACAGTCTTGGGTTGTATTACTAGCATGTCATTGCAATTGTGAATAGGCCAAAAATGCCAGCAATTACTTTAAATATAAAAGTAGCGAAGAAACATTTGTGAGAAGAAATACCCAGTTTTCCATTTTGAAAACTTCCACTTCTTTCTCCTTTTGTTGTTGTGATTCTGCCGACGCCAGTAAGTTAGGCTATACTGAACATCAATTTTTCACCCGAACCGAACCGAACCGATTCATCCATAAATGAATGAATGCCGAACACTCCGATCCGAGCAAAAATGTACCAAACCAGTCGATATTTACAATAAAAAAAAATTCACTTCACAAATATTTAGATATTTATCAAACTACAAGTTTCTTAACAAATGGCAGGTATGTTCTTTGTTCATATAGACGTGTAAGTACACAGATACGAATACTCGCTTTCAGCGTAAAGAAATTTCCTGCACGTTTACTTCAGAACGTACACGTATTTCAGAACTTCAGAACGATAAGAGCTAGGAACTTGTGAGCTGGAGCTTCAGAAAGCTGGAGTAAAACCTACAAACATCAAATTGTGTCAACTAGAAGTAGAAATACGTCCGGTTCAGTATTTTTCTTTTTCAAGGCCAAACACCATACCGAACCGAACACCCTCTGTTCGGCCATGTTCGGTTCAGTACAGTCTTACCGGCAAGTCTTCAACTTGTGGAGTAATTGCTGATTTCCTACTTTGCCTTAAATTTTTAATGTTGGTAATGTTATTGCATATGGCCGATTTCTTATGTTGAGAATCAGGCTTTTCTTCTCTTCTAAGTGCTGCTTTAGATTGTGCAGAAGTTGCTACTGTTAACTCTGTCTCCCCCCCCCCCCTCCGCCCCTTATGGGCTGTCGGTGGTTGTTTGCTTAAACCCTGGGGTTTTGTTTTAATTAAAGTTACCAGTAGTAGTAGACTAAATTTGGGGAAACATTGATTCATTAATAAGAAAGCAAATCCTTTGGAGGGTTAACATTCCTACATGCCCTGAACATTTTCTGATGGAGAGACCAAAAAAATCTGTTTCAGTTTAAAGATGTGGTTGCTTGAAATTTCAAAAATGTAATATATCTTCTTCTATGGGACCAATTTTGAATTTCAAATTACCTTTAATTTGACATAGAATGTTTTATTTTCTGCGAGTATTACATGTTTCCCAATGATTTAAGGTACAAACTCGAAAATGTAGTAATTAACGGAGTTTGTGGCACACTTTCTCGATCATCAAGCTTAATCTGAAACAGTAGGATATTATTAACCTCAAGAATCGTGATTCCCATTGTTTTATTTTTATTTTGACGTTTAGAAAATGGTAATTGGAAACCTAGAAACGGAGAAATGGTGAATTGTAGTTTATTATGGTAATAATCATACCACTTTAAAACACTACGTGAGAATTCTGCGACATTCTTGATTTTGAATATCTAATGATACTTACAAAAAATATTCGAGATAATTTAATGACCTAAATAAGTTGAAGTTTTCTGCGACAACAGCATTAACGTCAAAGGACGTTAGTTCTCAAACTAATCTTCACAAAAACTGGTAACCGGCGTTTACTGTGGTATAGACCGACATAATTAAAGGAAAAGAACACAATACCACACAGAAGAAAACAAAAGTGTTCACGTTAATTTAAATCTGAAGTTAGAAAAATATGAGTCCCTAGATCGTTCGTTTGAAATTCATGCAAGAGGTGAGAACCACTGATCTGTATCGTACGTTGCATCTGGAGTGCCCACTTTCGGTCAAATTTTGTTGCTAGAATCGGCCGCACCTGATAATCAATGTTGGCCTATGGAGGATTTTGGATGTTCATGAGTGTTATATAATTTCTCCTAGAATTGTATACCACTCATGAACATCCAAAATCCTGCATATGCAAACATTGATCGCCTGGTGCGGCAGATTCTCACGTCAAAACTTGACCGAAAGTGGGCACTCCAGATGCAACGCACGATATAGATCAATGGTTCTCATCTCTTGCACGAATTTCAAACGAACGTTATAGTGACTCGTATTTTTCTAACTTCCGATGAAGGTGAATGTGGTAATTCGCCGAAAATTTAAGTGAACATTTTTATTGTGTTTTTCTGTGTGGTATTGTGTGCTTTTCCTTCAATTATGCTGGCCATGGCATATGGAATTTTAGTCTAGCCTAGATGCCAACTCTTGTAGCCTAATATTTTATGACTTATAAGCTACAGCAGCCCCTGTTATGCACATGTGTGTTGGCTGCAACATTGGTACATAGGATGCCACTTGGCAATTTGATATATCCAGTATTGAACTACCGGTCACTTAGGCCTATTTTGCAAAAACCGGAAACTCTTTTCTTCATAACTTCATGAATAATGGACCAAATTGTTTCCAGTTTTCAGTAAGTTCAAGCTTGAACTTTTCTACATCTTTCGCTGCAACAGAACTCTTTAATTCCATCCATATGATTTTATATTTACAAGAATCTAATTGCTTCCGGTACTACGAATTGAACACGCCGTTATTCAACATTGTAAATTTACTTTCATCATTATTATTTCATAAAGCAAGTAGCTTAGTGCCAGTAATTAGGGAAGAAGTGTTGTCTAATGGCCAGCCCCATTCACATGCATGTCTTGAATCATTTTTATGAAACTTTTAATCTGAAACTTAACAGCTTAAATTCCCAACCACGATGTAGCATTAGTGCTGATGTTTATTGAGTGTTTGCCATATTTTCACTTCGACCAACGAGTATTAATTGCTTCAATATTAACTATAACTTATTTAAAAATGCGTTTTAACATTCAGTATTCATTTAAACACTTTATTTTGTATTTTAATCTTTTGTTAACCAGCACTACCTTTAGTCCCGTGCAGATGAGCGATTGGACTGTGTCAATTTGTTGCTTGTGGGGAGGGAGATCCAGTTTAGGGGGCGCGTGCTTCATTTGAAAAGAATTTGTGCTGTTACAATCGGACAAATCCATAATTTTTATGCACGATCTCACAAACAGAATATTTGATCAACAGCCAGCGAATTTTCGACAGCTCTAAAGGAATTTGAACTAAATTCCCTCCTACTGTCTTCTTCTGGCTTCCAGGTTAGTATTTGTTAAAACTACATCAATCTTACGCTCGTCGTGTTTTGAAATTTGCTGCGACTGTGGCCTCCGGTATTTGTTGGCGTTGTTCCCCAGTCGTTTACAAAGATCGTCATACAGGTCTTTTCGCACGAGGTTGAGAATAGTTGGATCGGACGGCGGTTGAATGTTGATTAGTGCATTGCCTTCTTTTTCTCTGCTCAAAATATCGATTGATTCCAGCCATCTAAATTTCTAGCCCTAGCAGTATTTGGACGAATTAATGTGCTGGCATGCTCCGAATCAATCTGTGTCCATGTAGTGAGCTGCGATGCTATTTTCTGTGTCCTCACTCCTGGTGTCCTCCCTCCTTGTTTCTCCAATGTAAATTGCGTCACACTCACCACATGGCACACAATATACTCCTGTCATTGGTGCTGTGAACGTGATGGAGTGTCATTTCTTCTTCCTTCCTCACTTCAGTCTTGTAGCGGCGGACACTACGACGGCTGAGGTGCTTGTAGCGCCCCCGACATCATTGGTTGACGAGTATGGGCTACAGTCACGGTATAGGGGATGGAGCGTCGGGTCCTAACTAAGGCCTAACCTGAATGCTACCGGTAATTACACTGCCACCAACGGTGGATTAATTTAATTGCTTAAACGAAGTATAAAAGCTAAAAGGGCTACATAATAGTTTACACTTAAAAACAATTAATCTGCTAGGGAATGAACCTGAGGTTTAAAAACCTTTGGTTTTTATTTTAAAACATCAAAGAATGAAAAATAAACACTTTTACATTTAGTTCACTAGTTTTGCTTTTAACAAGTTTGGCAAAAACAATTTAACAGAATTTACATTTTAGTAATTCACATTTTTCAACAAGAACAACGAAGTTGATTCTCAATCACTTAATTTAGATTAGAAAAAGCATTTTTATCTTGGGTTCCAATCCAGGAATACCAGCAAACTGAACCGCGTCGCTAAGTTACAACTATATTTGACAACTGTAGTTTTCAAGTCGTCCCACAGTTATTTTTCCTCGCGAGAATCAAACCGTCCCTTTGTTTACATTAAAGAATGAACAAAGTAAGAAACTGGCTTTTTAGAAAGAGATGCCTACTCTAACATTATGGTGGTAAAGACCAGCAATGCCGATAAGGCTTACCAACCATGAAGACTCCAAGCTAGAGGTTAATTTAAGTTAGACTATAAATTTAGAATTCGGGGGTCCTAAAGATAAACTTCTAAAGTTTAACTAGTTACTTAAACCACAACCATTTTGCCCGGCATGGCAACCACGGACGTGACATCTCCACTCCCGACCGGCGTGACCCTTCTAGCTTGAGAGAGCTGTGAGCTGTGCTGACGAGGGAGGGGTGTGGGGGCTTTTTATGCTAGAGACCGGAAGTTGGCGCGGACGGGCAGGAGAGCTGCGGGGGTCTGATTGGCTGAGGGCCAGGAGAACAATGGAAAGTGGGAGGAGAAGTCGGTTGAACAAAGGAACTTGGGGTAGAACCGTCTAAAGTAGTAGGGACATGTAAAGATAGGCCAGTTTGAGTTTTACTCAGGTGAACTTTGGGAAAAGGCCTTTACTTTAAAATATTGATTATTAAATAAGTATTTACATGATTGCATCGTGAGTAGGCTCTTGTTAAAGCTTAGTACTTTGGCTTGGGTAATGCATAAAGCATTACTATTAGATTAAATAAGCTTTAACTGAAAACTGCAGTATTATACACCACAACTAGCTTGGCGAGGCGAGAAGGGGGGGGGTAGGGGGATTCGAAGTTTTAAGCACAGTTTGACTTCGGATTGCTTTGGGAACAGATCTTTATAATGTTTCTTTAGGTTTTAATAGTAGGTTAAGCTAGAAGTAACATTCAGATGGTCACAGTCCGGGTTTTGTAGAGATTTAAGACAAAAATATATACACTAAAATTCGTGTCCGGTGATTGCCGATGTCGAATTAGTTCGGACTAATGGTAGCGTTCTAGGGGCAAAAGATTATTAATAAAGGATAAATAAACTAGCTTAGTGAATGCTATAACACATTCAAGGTTATTCGGATGTATAACTTTAAAGTTAAAAGACAGGTAACGATCGTGGTGGAAATTTTTCATAGGATTTGCGGCCGACAAACATAATAAAAAATATCACACTTTAAAAGTTGTCTGTATCCACATGTATGTGAGGTTAAGTACCATTAATGGAAGCCCCTCCTAAACCACAACTAAGCTAGTGTCTTTGGGCTTTTTGCCCTAAAATACAAGCAATAAAAATAGAAAATACAAATTACAAGTTTCGATAATGGCGGCCATGGTGAAGGAGCGCTGCGGTAATTTTGGAGTCGTTTTCAAATGGCGATGGTGAAAGTTCTGTATGGAATTCTTGAGATTGGGCTTCCCGAAGACTTAGATAAAATGTGTTGGGCTATTAAATGGTTGCAAGATGGGCCATTATTCTGTCCATTATTAACCCATAACCGCCTGAAAAACTTTCAGACCCTTTTTTTTAGAATTCATGTGGTACTTGGGTCGGTTCTCGGATTCGAACCGGCCTTCTCTTGGTTTGGAGCCGACGACGCTGACCACTGGGCTGTGACTGCCCGCTTTGCTCGGGGTCGCCGGGGACCCCTCACAAAGCTCGCGCTGGGACTTAGTTTTTCGCTGTTATACGTTGCAGGCGTACGTTCGTATCTAGGCGGTTATGGGTTAAAAATTCGGCGAAGGGTTTAAGTCCGAGGTCTTTTTAGCGTTGGGAGCGCTCAAGAAAAAAAAAATGTTCCACGAGTTTTTTGATCTTTGGAGGTCGTGTATCCTCTCCAATCGTTTTTTCGGCAGGCCGACATTACAGTCTATTCTTTCACTAAGCATCATTACATTCGTTTTAATCTGCTTCAGAGTTGCATGGCAATCGCCAGTAGGAGGGAATTTAAGCTCAAATTTCTTTAGAGCTGTTCAAAATTCGCTTTGATCAAATGTTCTGTTTGTGAGATCGTGCGTAAAAATTATGGGTTTTTCCGATTGTTATAATTTTGAAAACTCTCACGGTAAAATAAGACATTTTGGTGTTTTCAAGAATCTGTGCTGCTGTTCTTCGCTAGCAGTAGTGGTGATGAATGTGAGAGCCGAGCGCGATTTTGCCCGAGCTTGTTGGGCGCATGCCCCAAGGGGTGATGAAGTGTGACGTCACACGAATGAGACTGGGATGTGTTGACGGCACGAACAAAGAATTTGTCTGCTAGAATGAAGATTTAGACACATTACTACGTAATAACTATAAAGCCTGAGTGGTTTTCGTAACTCTCCCATGTTTTTTAAGTGTCGTAATTAACGATACTTAAATTTAAGATGGGAGGGTTTAGCTTTACTTTAACTTACTTTACTTTTCGTGTAAATGTTGCAAGGGCATTCATTTTCTATTTTTTGAAAAACATTTTTGCTACATTCATTCTTAACCTATGTAAATGCTGCAAAAGCTATTACGCGCAGGATGCTCAAATATAGTGACATAGTATGTCCGTTTAAGCTTCGAAGCATATGATAATTCCTCGTATCTCCTCCTAAATTTATCCACCCATTGGTACCACTTAATTCATGTTTAGTACTGTACAATTATGAAGTTCTAACAGCTAACAAAGTTGTCTCAATGATGAGTGTTATATTCTAGTGAAATATCTGGGTCTGCTAGCCATGTCCAAGATCCTGAAGACGCATCCCAAGAGCGTCCAGGCACACAAGGATCTCGTACTCGGTTGCCTAGACGACAAAGACGAGTCAATTCGTCTGCGGGCTCTCGACTTGCTTTATGGAATGGTAAATATCCTAAGTTGCTATACTGTAACAATTTTAGTGTACGCACAAACTTTTTACTTCAGTCCTAAAATGCTTTCCTTTAGTTATTGGCTAAAATCGTTTATTCTATGCTTTTATGCTCAAACCTTAATCTTTAAGCTTCTGTAGCTCCCAACCAGGTGGCGCCTTTCGGCAATGGCTCCGCCAACCCCAGGCATTTCGAAACCTATCCACAATTTGAATTCTTAACTGCTGAAGCAAAAATGGAGTTCGGAGCTGATTTTCAAATTTCGAAGAAAGTTGAAGTTCTCTCTCCTGTTATTAACGACAACAAGATCGTTCGTCTTGGCCTTTGTGCCGCCTCACAAGCTGATGTACTCAATACCTCCATTAACACTTTATGTGAGTAGCTTTCTTCTGAATCTGGCTGCCATGAAGCTAAATGTCTTTACTTCCTGATTGACCAACTTTCAAGAAAACCTCCTTCGCCACCTTTCCCTCTTTAAACTGGCTAACGAAAGCTCTATTTAATTTCTCACTGCTCCTTCGTGACGTCAATTTTAATTCCGCATTGAATCTCAATGACTCCACAAGACAAGAGTTGCGTAATTAGCCACTGCATGTATCTGAGACCCTCTTTCGCGATCTCATCCCGAAGCTTGTCCCACACTTAGACGTCTCGCGAAAACCGAAAGAGAACAAACCAAAGCAATAATCTTAGCCCTTCTACAAGGTTCAAAACGCTAAACCTTACAACCAAACCTACAGGGTCAACTGGCCGCGACAAAGGGACAACAACAGCAACTGCCACGATGAAACAAGTTTAAACTGGAGTCACTCCAACGACAACCAGTCCTTTCGGAGCAAATCCTCGAACCGTGGAAGGGGCAGATCCAGTAACCTCAGCTCTACCCCTGATCGCCTCTACCCATGACACTTGCCAACTCTCGTCCCTACTCGTACGAGGCCGGGTTAGTCAGAATTAGCCAAGCTAACAGGTAGTGTAGTAAATGCAAACCCAGCAAATCCAAATCCAGTTATAAAACCACGGAAGATTGCTGATGTGGTCAGGTTATTAACTAGCCTAAATGGAGCCCAAAGAGTGAAATTAATTCATTTTTAAAAATATTCGAAAGAACCATGGCGACTCGGAGAATTCCAGGGGGCGAGTTGGTAGTAGGCCTTCAGCCTTTGATGGGAGATATCATGGTTAAAGTATTACTGACATCCAGTTTTCTGATCAAAACTTGACTGATGATACGGTTTTTATATTTTTATACTTTGGCTGCTTATCATAGTGAATCACCAACAATTACGCACCACCATTAAGTTTTAGATTCTTCTAAATTAGCAAATTTCCGATAGCTTTTACTAACTATCTTCATCAGCTATGAGACACATACACGCACAAATTGTCTTCTCACACACCAACGATCGCTCGTATTTGAATTTCATTCCGCACTACTAGTCTATAGATTGCGCTTGGGTCTCTAGGATCCAACCCTCATGTATAAAACTAACCTGCACCTCTCAATCGATAGCATAGCTCACTGACTAAAAGCCACAAGTCACTACGCCGGTCAGGGGATAGGGATGTCGGCACAAATCAATTTTACCACAACTCCCCAAACTTTGAAAATAAAAAAACGTACCTGGATTACTGTCGTAAAGCACCTTAAAGTTGATCTCAAAATGTAGAAAGCCGATCAAGTTAAAAAAAAGTCTCATAAAAATGGTCCTACCAAAACTTACACCTCCTTTATTATCTTCGGCACCGGTTTTCTTGTTGTTGCTTTCCTCACAATTCCGTCTCTTATGCCATCTTTTATTCCATCTCTTCGAATCTGTCGTCATAGACCTCAACGAGGTCTCCATGACCACTATGCCGTGACACCTCTGCCAACGCAATGCGCTCTGTACCGAAGAGGGCACTAACAAATGGAGACTGGCTTCTGTCTGTATTTTTGTACATATGTACTTTTCAACAGGCTATGTTTAGTTCTGCAGTAACTACTGTCTTTATGATAGCTATGCACATAAGAGTTTGGCGCGCACTCGTCCCTCCCTCGCCTCTTGCCTTCTTCACTCCCTTCTACTACGGACTTGTCTCCCACAAGTCTTTACGGTCGCCATTCCATACGTCTTACCAGATCTGTGTTTGCCTCCTCGTCGTGCGATCGCCCACCTGCTCGGTTATGTTCTCTGAGACTCTTTCTTTACTGCTCCTTCCTGATCTTCTGACGTTTGGGAGGGGTTCCCTACGTGTCCATCTTGAAGACAGTTCCTGTCACCTTTAAGTATTACTCTACATCTTAGACCATCCCAGACCTTACCACTTCATTGAGGCAACGTTAACTATCCTATTATCATATCATAGTTTTCATTCGTCTGCCGAGAAACGCGTAATGCATCCATTAGCCCCTACAACTTCGCTACGGTCACCGATTTCTCCTCTTGACCTTTTTCGGTCGTCAATCTCCTATGGGCTGCGTCACTCCTTAGTCCTTGACCATCTCCTAAGTATTTCTGCCTGCTGTCTTGAAGCTCTGGATGCCAGCCGTTGTCTGCCTTCATATGGACACGGATTACCGAGCACCCTCCGATGACCTCCACTGATTCACTTTGGCTGTTCGGTTTTCGGTCTCCTGCATCAGTGCACTTCGATTTTCTGCAAGACTCGCTAATGGAAGGCTTACATTTCACAAGGTCTGTTGACTCTGGGGTCGCCTGCTCGTAGCACATGGACTCGTTACCTTGGTCCCACCACCATGTTGACGAGGTCTGCTTATATGTTAAACGAATGGATAATGTATGTTTTCGTATGCAATAACAACATTAAATACCAGGGTGAGGCCTGGTTGAGTTAAGATTTTGTTGCCTATACGAAAACATACATTACTTTCCGCCCAGCCTCCCCTCTTAAGTAACCAAGGTTACTTGGAGGAAGAACGATGAAGCAAGGTCCGATTCGGACGCTTTTATAGAGACCTGCACCCGCGCATGCGCAGAATGTTGAGCTACGAGCACAGCATGGACGCCAACAAAAGCCACACTGGAAAGGATATGCTAAAAGGTAGGTTCATTTTAAAATATTCGGAAACACTACTTCGAAAGTTCATCCAATGATTTGCGTTGTTTGTAATTTTCGACAGACACTCTTCCTTCCTATTTGGTGTGGAATAACACAGTCTGTCTTCGTCAGCCTTCTCTACTTGTCGTTATTTTCTACTTGGCCTACATCAGATTGAACGTTGTATCTTTCTGAATTTTGCTCGTCTGACCACTGATCTTTATGGTCGCGAGCGGCATTAGAGTGCAGCGCTTTTCCCCATTTTTCTTGTAGTTGCGATTGGAGTTTTGGGTGAACCAAGTGATGTATAAAGGGGTGGGAGGGTTGCTGGAGATTCATGAGATTTGCTTTCTGGTTTTCCAAGATTTTGATAGTAATAGATTCCAGCGCCCTCAGATGGTTGTCTCTGCTGGAGTTTGACGCTATCATGGTGGTGGTTTCTTTCCAGTTTATGGTGTAATTAGTAGCCTCGCAATAATTGGCTATTCCGTTTTTGGTGTTCAGCTAGTTGGTGGCTGAGATGTGGTCCAAAATTCTTATATCGATGCCTCTCCTTGTTTCCCCAATACATACTCTGCTTACGTGGTACACAGTAGACTCCCCATGGTGTAGTGGGGCAATCTTCTGCTTGCATTCGTCTGGTTGGTTGTTTATTAGATGGTGTATCATCCTCAGGTCCTTTGTCCTCAGTTGAGTCTTGGTTGACATCTTTCTTTTGTTTTTACTTCTTGTGTTGTATTTGTGGATAGGCTTTGCTGAGGGATCAGTTGGCTTTATTCTAACATGTGGTGCCTCAGTCTCCTGGTCTGCTAGGTGTTCAATGGATTGCTCAATGGATTGCTGTGCTTCATTTACTTCTTTGCGGCAGGCTCGTAGCTTTTTCTTTAGGTTGGCGGAAGTTCTGTCGAGTAGCATTGAAAATTATGTGTATTCAGGATTCTGCTGATCGTTTCAGAAACATTTCTGACGTAAGTGAGTCCGATTCTCAGTGGTGCGTTAAGTAGTTTTTTATCACTAGGCTGGGTGCTGCGTTCTTGTGCACCGCGGCTGATCGCTCGCTTGATAGCCTTATTGAGCACACTTCCTGGGAAACCCAACATAAGATATTTTTCTTTCGCTTTATGAAGGTGTGGCGTTACAAAGATCAGTGGTCAGACGAGCAAAATTCAAAAAGATGCAACGTTCAATCTGATGTAGGCCAAGTAGAAAATAACGACAAGTAGAGAAGGCTGACGAAGACAGACGGCGTTATTCCACACTAAATAGGAAGGAAGAGTGTCCCGGTATTTTGCGAATTTTCGATAGGCCTAATAGTCCAAGTGGTGTTAATTTCGGTCTCTCCTATCTTCTTCAGGCTTCCTTTCTTGTGCTTGCTTCTGTTTTACCTTGTCATGAGTGCCAGTGTTTTTGAAAATGCGTGGAAACCGTTGCCCACTGTACTTCTCGCGTGTCGTCTGCTCAACGCTCGCACGATCCCATTTGCGCGAGAGGTGTGCCCCCAACTCTTTACTGATTAGGAATTTGATGTTAGGGTTTGACGGCCCTTGAAGATTCATGAGTGGTTGTCCGCTCGCCTCACAGTGTTGAATCGCCAGCGATTCAAGTCCTCTTAGATGTAAATCCCTCTTACTATTAGACACCAGCAGAATAGTTGTTTGGTCCCAATCGATTTTGTGCTTAGTACTCATGCGGTGGGTGGCGATGCTGTTTGCTTCATTCTCGTTTCTAACGTCAGCCATATGTTGTTTCACTCGAGTGTGGATTCCTTTTCGTGTTTCTCCTACATAAACTGCTTCGCACTGTTTTTGAATTTGAGCGTTTCTATTGTGATCGATTGATTTCGAACATTCAAAGTAGAAGATGGTTCATTTTTTCGCTGAAGGAAGAGTGTCTGTCGAAAATTACAAACAACGCAAATCGTTGGATGAACTTTCGAAGTAGTGTTTCCGAATATTTTAAAATGAATTTAGTGATTCGAAGTAGCAAACCGTACAGCATAAAAAGTAGGTAATGTATGTTTCGTATAGGCAACAAAATCTTAAATCAAGCAGACCTCACCCTGGTATTTAATGTGTTTACTCAACATAAATATTAAAAGTTTAGATGAAACCATTCACCGTCCCCGCTTTTGCCGAACTGCATAGTTCGCTAAACTAAAGTGAGGGGCAGGTGGCAATGCCTTTTGGGATGTGAGCAGGGGTGTCACCTGGAGGGGAGCTACACATGCTTAAAGCTTGGGCAGAGAGCATAAAATAAACGATTTCACTCAATAACTAAAGGTACGTATTTTAAGATACGGAAAAACTAAGTTTATCTTCAAATTGCTTCTATTAGTCTGGTGGTCCCTAAGGTGGTTCCATTATTTTTTTTGTTTATCAGATATAAAACTGTTATGGTTGCACAGCCTGCAGCTAGCACCCCTCGCTCTGTAAAAAACACTAAGGCAGACAAAGAGGGAGTCACCTGGTCATGACTTGTGTGGTAGTTTATCAGTTTGTTGCAGCCAAGAATCTGATTAAATCACTATCATCACAAATCATATCTTTTGGTATCAACTTTCAGTCGGTTTAATTCGTCGCGCTGAACAGCCAGGCACCGCTAGACGTGACAAAAGTACAGTAAAGCCATTTAAACCAAGAGTAATTTGAAGGCTTAAGGCGTGTAGTTGGGGTGTGCGAGTTGAATAATATTAATTCGAGCCGACCCGAGCCTAGTTTGCAACAGAAGAATCTAGTATCTAGCCGAGTTCGAGTATTTCATTAACACACTTTTTTTGCAATGCCTTTTTTATGTACTAGTGTTTTTATAGCCGACGAAAACATAAGTTACCTGTTTCTTTGTTTGCCAAACATATTAACCTGATAATTTAGCATTACATTGTCTTCAATTAATGTCTCCCTGGAGGCTTTTTAGTTGCTTGTAGACGCCTGTTTGCATGACCCACTGCGCATGCGCAGCCCTCTCTATATAAGCGAGAACGTGGTTGGACTCGGCATTCATTTTCCTCCAGAGGTTCCTTCCAGTTACCTCGTCTTTCACCTGGATTTTAGATTCCGTGTCGTTCATCTCCCGACGATGGATGTCGCACTGTCGGACACTGCTCCGACCTCGGATGCTGTTCTCTCTCCTCCTGCTATCCCTCCTGTCCGCGACAACCGCTGCACGCCCGACACTGCACGGGACGTGCATGTCGGCGATGACGACGACGACTTCCCGCTACAAGACGGCCAACGCACCCCGCCTCCCCCCGCCCTTTCGGTCCTGGCAGACGATGTAAGACACGCCAAGGCGCTACTTCGGGATGCCAAACAGAAGCTCCGTGAAGCCTCTCCTCACGCGGGCCTGTCGGTCAACAACTCGCCGCTCGACCTGTCATCAAAATCGTCTCGCCGGGAACACAGCATCACCTGCAGCGAAGCGACACAACCTCGTCGACTCGGTCTTTCGTCGATTCGCCGACAAGATGCCGATGCCTCCCCCGTCGTGCACCTCATCTGTACGACAGGCTAACACACAAGACTGGGTCGCATCCAGGACGAGCCACGAAAGCCGCAAGCGTGTGTCTCACACCTCCGATCCATCGGCTAAGAAACGCAAGCACTCATCAGTGTCGGTCGACCCTAACGTGTCGCGACACGCTTTGACGCCGCCTCCCGCCACAAAGCACATCCACTTCCCGTATGACAACAATGACGATCCGGCCATTCTGACCATCTCTTCTCAAGACAGTTGAAGATACAGTCCCAGACTGTTTCCTGTATAAAGCTTCCGAGTCTGCTGACGCTCCAGTGATTAACAGAGGTCGACAAAGATGTAAAATCCCGCAGCCTGCTGGGCCAATCAACGACTCTCCTCACTTGCCTGCTGTGCAACGGCGGCTCTCTCTTAGGCAAAGGCGACCCGTTGCAACTCGACACCGATCCTCCAGCACCTCGTCCTGGCCGTGAATCAAGCTTCTTCTGACCTCACGGCGACGGTGCAACTAATCCCAAGAATTTCGATACGTATCGGGAATGTGAGTTCCTATGCAGCGAAGTCAAGCTGGATTTCGGATCAGCCCTTACCATCCCAAAAGAATTGAAGTGCCCTCGTTCGTCGTGTACGACAACGACAAATGTTTACTTCTAAGCCTACGAGCCGCTTCAAAGGCCGACTTCCTAAACACCGCAGTCAACGCTCTTTGTGAGAAGCTGTCGTCCGACGCAAGTCCCGAAGAAATCCGTAACCTGTCCTCCCTCATTTCACAACTTTTCCAAAAATCGAGTTTTGCAACCTACCACTCCCTAAACTGGGCCACACGGGTGTTATTTAATAACACACTACTCCTACGAGAGGCTGCCCTTAAAACCGCACACAACCTGAACGAATCAACTAGACATTGTCTACGTAACCAACCGCTCACGAGTCCGACACGCTCTTCCGTGGACTAATCCCGACACTTGTACCTCATTTGGACATATCCCGCAAACCTAACCCTTTGCACGCTGAACGAGAAATTGACACTTTTAACCCTGTCACTGACCATTTTTTCATTTTTTCAGAAATTGCTTAAAATTTGTCATAAACACTTCAAATGTTGTGCCAATTGTGTAATATTGAATATAATGCATGTTTACATGTTTTACAAGGCTTGTGTACCTAATTTTGGCTGAAAATAAAATATTTATTAGCTTTTTCAAAGATACACATAAAAAAGGGGCAGCCGCTAGAGGCATCAAAAGTGAAGCTTCCCTACCTTACTCCTGTGCTCTGTGGTGACGGTCATAGAATTTCTTGTAGTCTTTTTGAGTGTGAAATATCTCGAAGCACGGTTGAAGGTGTAGGCTTACGTTGCATTCAGCACACTCATACCTTGTCTCACTTCTTTTTTGACCAGCTACTTTTCGTTTCCCAGTGGTCACATTGCATACTATGCAGTAGCGCTGTGGGTTTTTTTTTCTTTTCTGTTGGTGGAACTGTCCTGACGAAGTGCCTAGCAACCAGTCTGTCCAAGGTCTTGCCAGTTGTCTGCCTAACAACAGGGGACCTAAAAGATGAGCTTTCGCAGAGTGCTCGCACCGAATCATGCAAAAATGTGCGATGCCGTACGGCGACAATTTGACGGCGACAATTTGCGATGCAAAATATACGCATTCGTCAAAGCCAGTGTCATTAGATGGAAGAACACTTTCTTCCACCATTTTAAGGTACGGTGTCGAAAGGCACTGTATTTTGAAAGTTGGTCCTGCAAATCCACGCCACCCATTTTAGCGTTATAGTCTATGATGACCTGTGGCTTCATCAGCGGCTCACCAGTTTGTCGATTTATTTTTCCGGTGGAATTCATTTTGCTTGGCTCAGGATGCATAGTTGAAATCATCAGCACGTCTCGCTTGTCCTTCCTTTGTAGAGCTGCTAAGTTTTCTTTGACATAGCACACCGCTTCACCTTTTTTTTTAGCTTTTTAGTCGTCACCTGATTTGGCATATCTTTCCTATTAGCCATAACAGTGCCGATAGCTAAAGTACCCTCAGCAAAGAGTTCGGTAAACAACACTGGGGACGAATAATATCTGTCGGTTGCTAAATTGTAACCCTTACCTAGCAATGACGGGGGCCCCCTTAGCAGACGATTAACAACATCAAATGTTGAACCTTGGGCACTTACTTCCTTATCGGCAGCATAAATTTCAACATTCCAACAATAACCAGAACTTGCTTCGCACAGTTCATAAAGTTTCACACCGAACTTGTCTGGTTTGTTGGGCATGTACTGTTTAAAAACAAGACGACCTTTCCAGGGTGCCATTGCTTCATCAATACTGATGTTCATAGTAGGTGTGTAAATACTTTTGCATCTATTTACTAACCTATCGTAATAGGGTCTAATTTTGAAAAGGCGGTCGTGGCCTGGCTCGCCCGAATTTATTTGAGTTTCATTATTATTTAGATGAAGCCCGTATAAAATGGAGGTAAATCTATCGCGAGACATAGTGTTTCTAAAAAATGGGGTGGATAGAATTTCACTAACACTCCAATAATCCTCGAGATAGTCTTTTTTTATCAATCCCATGGCCCAAACTAACGCAAAAAAAACCTTCATTTCGTCATGACTAACGTCAACCCACTTGTGCAGGCGGCTGTGAGGCGGGCGTGGGGCGTTAGCTTGTTTTAGTTGCGTCACGTACCTATTCGTTTCGATACAAATTTCTGTTATATCCACTTGATTGAAAAAAAGATTCACGTAGTCAAGAACAGTTGGATTGTTTGGTAAATCGCCATGAAATCCAGACTTTCCAGTGAACGGAGGCAAAGCTGGAGCGAACTGCGTTGTGTGTGAAGAAATGTCTTCCCATTTTTCGCTTACGGGATTTGTTGCACGTAGCCGCTCGAAAATTTCATTTTCGTCCTCCGATTCAGTATCTGAAGCACTGCTAAACCCACAAAATTCTCCTTCACTATCACTATTAAAAAAATACTCTGCTAAAAAATCATCATCGTTTAGAATACCTTCGTTATTTGCCTCATTTTGGCTGGAACCATCGCTATCGCTCAACTCTGCCAGCGCCGCCATTTTGTGTTTGGCGGGGAAAGACAGCCGCTGGCTCGCTGTTGTATACACCATTGTCTTACGCTGAATGTTATTGGCTAAAACGTATCGCGTGACTTTATTTTCGCGCCAAGGCTTGCTGGAAGCATGAATGACTACAGCCAATCCTTGTTTAGCTTTCAAACGATCGTTAGGTTAGAAATACTACGGCCAGTTGAATGAACTAGCACGCGCCCGTACGAGATACGGGTCCCGGGAATGAATGAAGCAGCGCGCGCCCGTAAGAAATACGGGTCCCGCGTGCAAAGGGCTAAGAGTGTCCGACAAGACAAGCCGGCCTTTCGGTCATCCAAACCGAACAGGTACCAGAACGCCCGTCCTTCTCCTGAGAAACCATCGCCCTCCTTAAATGTCGCACGTCACGACAGCTCCTCTAGCAAGACACAGCCCTTTCGGCCCGACCGACAACCTCGCTCGCCCTCCAATCAACGCTTCAACCAGAAACACGCCGCAACCCCCGACCGCCGCAGCCGACACTCATCCCCCGGCGGCCGCAACTCACGCCGCAAACAATGACAGTCACCGGCTCTCTCGCTTACCGGTCGGGCGAGACTCCGCCGTTTTTACCCAGTCTGGAGAGCCCTGTCGCACAACCAAGAAGTCCTCGCAATCATAAAAGAAGGCTTTCGGCCCACTTTCGTGTTGTAGCGGCGCTACCTGTCTCGTTAGGTGCCTTTCAGGTGAGCACCGACATCTGGTGTACTGGCGATTTTCTTAGTTATTACTCAGGGTGTCTTTTTTTTACTTTGGCGTAGTTTTACAGCACTGCAGTATCTACTGCCCGGTTAGGAGGGGAGCGCCCATGTCCTATCTAAGTTTCAAGTACTAACTATCTAATAGTTCACTGCCACCACGATGGGTGTTTAATTGCAGGCTTGGAGTTAAAAAAAAATGGGTTTTAGTTATTTACTCATACAATTAAATCTACACAAAGTCAGACTGTCGTTTAAAACAACGCTTGGTTTTTTAATAAGACATGTTAACTTTTTACACTACATTTGAACACTATATGTTACAAAAATACTCTTTGAAAGCTTTTAAATTAAAGCACACGACGATTTACAATAAAATCGGATTTGAACAAGTTAAAAGTTCATACATTACAAAAATTTCGAATAGAAAAGTTGTTTTGAGTCACCGGACTCTCTAAGTTACAGAATGCACCTTACATTAGTAAAATAGTCACAAGTTGTTTCAAAAGCCACTGCTTAAGATCAAACTACCTCAATGGTTAACCTGGTACACAACCCAAAAGACGTCTAAGCTCTACGATTAAACCATTTTGATTATTTAGAAGAACCTGTGTTCAACATAAATAAGAAATAAAGCCGGTTTTTAGGAAGGGGACCTTAAACCCTTAAGTTATGGACGTTCTAGGCCAGAAATGCCGATGGCGGTTAACTATCCATAATCATTCTCAAATCTAGAAGTTAAGTTTAAGTTTAAGAACTATAAATTTAGAATTGAAGTCCAAAAGAATACTTTCAATAAAATTAAACCAGTTACCAACGAACTGCCACTTTGCCCGGCATGGCAACCTGCGGACCCTGGGGGACATCTCCACTCCGACCGGCGTAGCAACCTCTAGCCTTTGAGATCCGTGAGCAATGCTAAAGATTTCCCTCTCTGCTGAGTTTTATACCAGCTGCCTGGCTGCTTGGGTAGAGGGAAAGCGCGGTCCTGTCCTGTAGGAGAGCGACGGAGGGGTGGAGCGGGGTAGAGAGACCTCTTGAGGAGAAACTGACTCAGACCGGCCAGGCTGTCACTACCGGAAGTAGGCATGACGGCGCGGACGGGCAGGGTAGCTTTAGAGCTCTGAGTGGTGGGGAAATTGAATACTGACTGGGGATTGGAAGGGAATTGTAGGAGCTTGAAGAGCAAAGAGAATTGCAGACTTTTGTGAACTGAGAGGCCTTAGGAACTGAGTTTTGAACTCACAACGTGAATAGGCCTATAAATTAAACTACGATATTATGTATCGCAACTATTGAAGCGGTGGGGGGGGGGGACGGAGTTTGCTGTTCAAATCATTATTAAAGTTTAATAGAAGGATGGTTTCTGATCTATTGCAATATTAATAGTAGATAAAGGCTTTATATACTTTTGGATGAGGTTGCTATGGTCGGAGCCCTGAAATAAATACAAGATAAGCACTTTTTGTAAAAAATGTCTGGTAAAATATTATAGTACGAAAAATGCCGTTTTCGGACAAGGTAGAGTTCATGGGAAGAAGTTACGTTAATAAATTGCTTTCTTAAAGCATTAAGCAAAAGATTAAATGAACCAGCTTGTGTGTAGATGCTAAAACGCATTTTAGTTTACAACATTATTGCAGCCGCAAATAATGACAAGAGTGCAATCGAAGTTTTCATAACAAACCAAAACCGGTATTCTAGTTCCAAATGAAAACGCAGAGTATGGGTCCTCCTAAAACAACACTAAGCTAGTCGGCTTTATGCCTGAGGAAAAAATATAAATAATTACAAATGTACAAGTTTGGTTTGGAAAATGGCGATCGGCGATTGCATGCGGTGCGCTCAGTTTGGAGCGTTTTTCAAGTAGCTGTTAAGCGGTGAAGACAGTGATCGTTTTGAACCATTTTCCTGGGAGTTTCACAAGTTAAAGTAGAAGGCTTTGGAAATAGGCCTATAGCGCTACTGAGCGCTAAGGAAAAAAAAATGTTCCCTGAGTTTTTGATCTTTGGTGCCGGGTATCCTAATCAATCTGGATTTTTTGGCCAAATGCCTTTACACTCTCGAAACCACCACTAGCAATAACCCCTCCATGGAACTTCACGATTCCAGTGTCTCACTCCCTGACATCAGAAATTGCACTCCTCTTAACAAAAGAAGCAATCATCAAAAAACAAAACGCAGGGCCGGGGTTTTACAGCTCCATCTTCACCCGCCCAAAGAAATCGTGGCCAAAGACTCATCTTCAACATGAAACCACTGAACAAATACATTGACAACCCCCATTTCAAAATGGAAACACTGGAATCCAGCCGTCTTTCCTTCAAGCAGAACGATTGGACAATTTCCATAGACCTGGAAGAAGCATATCTGCACGTTCCTCTCCACCCATCCGCGACGAAATTCCTCCGCTTAATTTACAACAAACAGGTTTACGAATTCCGCTGTCTTCCTTTCGGTTTAAACGCCGTACCAAGAGTCTTCACCACGATTTTAAAACCAATCCTAGCTCACCTCCACCAACATCAAATCAAAGCAAGTGCGTACCTCGATGGCTGGACCCTACACAATCAGGACCCCAACCGTCTCGAACAAGACAGACATAACAATCGATCTTCTCAACCAACTAGGCTTCGGCGTAAACTTCCCCAAATCTCGCCTCACCCCGCAACAAAAATTCACGTTCCTAGGCGCCTCATTCAATCTCTGATCGGCCCGAATCTTTCCATCGACCGACAGAGTAGAAGACCTTCTTCATCACGTTCGTCATTTCCAGAACCAAAAAACTTTCTTCCTACGAGAAATAAACTCTCTCATCGGGAAGATGGATTCACTAGCAACACTGGTCCCCTACGGACGATGGATAGTAAGACTCTTTCACCATCACCGGATCGACAACTGGTCAAACCCTAACCTCAATCCGGACCATCAGTTCCCTTTCCACGACGATTTCCCTCGCAACAGCCTCCTTTGGTGGTCGGACCTCATGAACCTCACCAAAACGGTCTCACTCCACGAACCCCCACCAAATCACATCTTTACAGATGCCTCAAACCATGGCAGGGGAGCCCTCTTATGCAACCTGGAAATTTCGGCAACTTGGCAGGAAAGAAAACTTCAGCACATCAACTACCTCGAACTCCGTGCTGTCTTCCTCGCTCTACAGCATTTTCTCCCAACCAAGTCGTCCAAATACAAGCCGACATAAAGAAGGAAGGTGGAACCAAGTCCAGACTACTTCACAACCTAACCTCAGAAATCCTCAACCTTTGTATTTCCAACAACATCACCCTGCTTCCTCTCCACTTCCCAGGGAAAGGAACGTCATTGCAAACTCCCTCTCCCGCCGCTCAACACCAGCAGTGGAATGGTGCTTCAAGAAATCCATTTGCGAATCTCTCTTCATAACACGGGGCACCCCGATGATCGACCTATTCGCCACGAGGTACAATGCCAGACTTCCCCACTGCATCAGCCCAATTCTGGATGACCACGCTCTGGCAGTCGACGCCTTGACGTATCCATGGAGCAACCTGTACGCATACCTGTTCCCTCCATTCAAACTACTTCCACAGGTACTACAAAAAGCAGACGAAAGCCAAAGCCTGTTCCTGCTCATAGCCCCTCTATGGCCATCAGCACCATGGTTTCCACAACTACTGTCTCTACTGGTGGACACACCAAGATCCCTGCCTCCTCTCCCAGATCTTCTCATTCAACAAAAAAGGTCGAAACTCCACCCAAACCTTTCCAGTCTAAACCTTCACGCGTGGCTACTATCATCAAACTCCTCAAAAAGGCTGGAATTCATAAAGATGATGCCTCCCGCATCGCCTCAACAGCCACCAGGAAATCAACAAACAAGATGTACGACAGTCATTGGGTTAAATGGTTTCATTGGTGTTTTGCAAGGGAGATCAATCCAATCAACCCCACTCTACCAGAACTACTGAGATTTTTTTACCGACCTCTTTGCCATAGACAAGCTCAAAGGTTCAACAATCCTTGTGTACCGCTCAGCCCTAAACTCAGTGTTCAAAGCAGCAGACAAAACTAACCTTCTAGACGACTACCGCATCTCAGCCCTCCTCCGCTCCTTTGAAAACGATCGTCCAATTCCAACATCTAGACGATCCGTCATATTAGGTGACTTCAATCTGTCCACAGTTGATTGGGAGAGAAATTCTGCTGGAGATAGTCATCACCGCCTGTTTCTGGATGAGATCGCTTTGCTCGGTCTCGCACTACATGTGGAGGGGCCAACTAGGCGAGAAAACATTTTGGACCTGATCCTCACACAGGAAGACCTTGTTGTTTTTAAATGTACAGTGGGCGACCACTTTGGTAACAGTGACCACTGTACTGTTTCGTTTAAGGTAAACAGAGCTTTTCTTGCCCAAGATCACCAGGTTTCTGGCATTGAACCTCACTGGCTAGGAAAAATAAATTATTCCAGGCTCAGAGACTCGCTGTCAAATATTAACTGGGAGAACCTGGTTTTCCTTCAGCACAAAAATGTGGAACAAGTATGGGAGTGTTTCCACATGCTTCTCAAAAGCCACATAGACTCTTGCAGGGAGAAGCCAACGCACCAGTACTCTAGAAATAGACAACCCAAACATATTGTCAAGTTGAAAAATCGATTTAAAAAGATTTGGAAAGCTTATAAAGCAAATCCAAACAGTGATAATCTAGCCATCTACAACACCACTCGCAAGCTGTACTCCAGTACTGTAGAAGCATGGCATTGTTCTGCAGAGGAACAAATACTTCGTTCGGGGGATAAAAATGCTCTTTTCAAGTTCTATAGGCGTAAAGTAAAAACTTCAAGGGCAATCCCACCCTTCAAACTTGATGACACCTATCAAACTGATAAACAAGATAAAGCCAACACACTTAGTGAAATCTTTGCATCAAATTCTGTCATAGATGATGGAAAACAATACACCTTCATTCCTCCATATGATACCCATTGTGAGGAATGCTGCGAGGTTCTCTTCTCAGAAAGTATTGTTTCTCGTGCTATTAATGCGTTGAAAACAAGTTTCTCATGTGGTCCAGACGGACTTTCGGCTTTTTTATTGAAACAGATTTGTTGTGAAATTAGTTACCCACTTTCTAAGCTTTTTACTTGCTCTTTTGAACAAGGGATACTTCCTTCGATCTGGAGCACTGCATTGGTGGTTCCTGTTTTTAAGACGGGTTCCCTGCTTCTGACCCTTTAAACTACCGACCTATTTCCCTTACTGTTGTGATTTGTAGAGTGATGGTGTCAATTTTACGAGATACAATTATAAATTTTCTTGAGCAAACTTAGATTATTGGTGGAGACCAGTTTGGTTTCCTCCCTGGCAGGTCTGCATCCCACCAATTATTATTGGTACTTGACCGCTGGACATCCGCTTCCGACGTAGGAGCACCCTGCGATACGATGTATTTTGACTTTAAGAAAGCGTTTGAAATGGTTATCCATCGCAAACTTCTGTTCAAAATAAGTAGCTATGGTATCAGCGGCAAACTTTGGTCTTGGCTCAAAGCTTTTCTCCAAAATCGCACTTAACAGGTGGTAGTTGAAAATGTTCGCTCATCGGTGGTTAAGACCATATGTGACGTCCCACAGGGATCAGTGCTCGGTCCACTCTTATTTGTTCTTTACATTAATGATCTTAATCTTACAAATGGAAATACTTTCGGCTACAAGTTTGCCGACGATATTAAGATTGGTGCAGAAAACCTGTTCCTCGGCCCATCTGTAGCGTTGGCAAATAAAATTTTGTATGTTAAAACATGGTCTGATACCTGGCAATTACCACTTTCGGTAAATAAATGTCTCTAGTTTCACACTGGAAACTTAAACAGTTGTTATAATTACTCCATTAATAATATTAATCTCCCATCTGTTAAAGAAGTCAGGAATTTGGGCGTTTGGTTTACTAATGATTTGAAATCGTCTCTACATTGGCAGAAGATCTGTGCACTGGCATTCAAACGCTTGCCATTATTAATAAATGCTTTATCTCAGGGAGTTTATCAAACAAAATTTGGGCATTTAAGGTATTTGTGCGCCCTCTTCTGGAGTATGCATCACCTGTGTGGTCACCTTATCTGGCAAAGGATATTGACTTGATTGAATCTGTACAACGTAAATTCACCAAAAAACTTCCTGGGCTGCGTGATTTACACTATCAGGATAGACTTTCCCGGTGCGGCTTAGTCTTACTGGAACTACGTAGGATCAGGTCCGATTTGATTTTAACTTATAAGATATTGCATGGTGTTAATCCTGTTGATCTTCCATTCTTTAACGTCGCGCCAAGGCCCATTTCACTAGGGGGCACCAATGGAAACTCGTTATTCAGGGTTCCATTACGGACTGTAGAAAGAATTTTTTTTCACATTGCGTTGCCAAAATTTGGAATGCCCTGAGCTCAGAAACCGTATGTGCAAAAAAACACCTTATCAGGTTTTTGCAGATTGCTGCTTAGGGAGCCTCTAAATGTGTTCCTTAAGCGACCATTATAGTATTTTAACTTTTTCTTGGATGATTTTTGATTTATTATTATTATTTTAATTTTAATTTTTATTATCTTAAAACTAATATTGACAATTGGTTTTGGCCAAGCTTTATACTACGATTTACATTTATTTTATTTTATTATTTTTATTATTTTAAGAAACATTGACATTGATACCCGGCTTTTCCCCTCACTTGTCCCTCACGTTTGGCGATGCCATCGAGGACCATTGTGTCCCTGGTAGGTCTAACTTTGGTGGTAAGGCATTCGTGACCCCAACCCAATACCATCTACCCTTCCTATGCTGTCGAGCCACCATCATCGTTTTAAATTTTTAAACTCTTAAACTTTTGCAATTTAAAAATGTTTAGTTTTTAACATCGGATGGCTGTTAGTGACCACCAGGTCCTTGCCATTCCAGTTGCATTTGCAACGAACCTACATTATCATTATCATATCATATCATAGAAGACAAGTTGCATATTGGGATCTTTCTTTCGTCCTCCAATCCCTGATGGAGGCCCCCTATGAACCAATGCAAGACAGCTCTCTTCACCTCTTAATCAGGAAGACCGTCTTCCTCGTTACACTAGCAGCCAGTGCCTGCTGCTCTGAAATCCAAACGCTTTCATCTGACCCGGCCTACTGCATCTTCGGCCCAAATTTCTCTTCAGTAACTCTTTACCCAATATCGGGTTTCCGACCTAAAACACAAAAGCCCTCTGAACCAACAAAACCCATAACCTTCCCAGCACTCACAAACTTAACAGGAGATGAACCAGAACGTCTTCTATGCCCCATCAGAGCGCTCCGTTTCTACCTCACCAGAACTCGACACGAAGACAACCGCAGGGGCAGAAACCAATTGTTCCTACCCGTTGACCTCCAAACAGGAGAAACTTCAGCCGCCATGATTTCCCGCTGGATTAGGAAAACAATCGACGTTGCCTACTATAAAGCCAATCTTAGCAGACAGAGAGCAACAGCACATGAGGTCAGAGCAATCTCGACTTCATGGGCATATCACAATGCCACCCCAATCGAAGAAATTCTACAGGCCGCTTCCTGCCGACACTCAATGACATTCACCTCACACTACCTGAGATACATGTCAAGAGAAGAAAAGGGACTACACCGGCTGGGACCAATCGTCGCAGCCAGTACTGTGGTCAAACCCCCCTTAAGCATAATCAGAACGAAGCAGAAGCAAGCCATCCCATGATGGAAGCAAGCCACCCATGAAAGGAAGCAAGCCATCCATAGAAGGAAGCAAGCCATCCATAGAAGGAAGCAAGCCACCCATAGAAGGAAGGAAGCCATCCATAGAAGGAAGCAAGAACTCAAGCAACGGTCCTTTTCAGGGCCTCCAATCCCCACGAAAGTGAACCAGATTCCTGTTTCTACAATCTGTTCTGAATAAAGTGCAAATTTTTTCAAAAAATTTTTTGGGGAAGCCTGCTTGCAACCCAGGGTGCCCCGTCAGATCGGTGCACGCCACCACGTTTGACGAGGTCTGCTGATAATGCTACATTATCAGGTTAATATGTTTGGCAAACAAAAAAAGAACATTTTGCCGGCCCCTAGCCGGGCACGCTAAAAATGGTTTCTTTTTTGCCTAAAACATACTTAACCTAAGCCCGCCCTACCTCCTCTCTTAAGTCACCGCCTGACAGATTGAGAGGAAAATGTATGCCGAGTCCAACAATGTTCTCGCTTTGGGTCATGCAAGCAGGCATCTACAAGCAACTAAAAAGCCTCCAGGGAGACATTAATTAAGGACAATGTAATGCTAAATTATCAGGTTAAGTATGTTTTAGGCAAAAAAGAAACCATTTTTAGCCGGCCTGACTGGGGGCCGGCAAAATGTTCTTTTTAATAGCGATTCTCCTTTTGAGCTAGAATTATTCCCTAGAAGCTTTGGAGCTTAAATCCCAGCCGGACTTGTACTCTACTGCGCATTCGCAGGTTTGGGCTGGCTATATAACACGGCGCAGCCGACCGCGTGTCATCATTTCTCCTAGGGCGTTCACGTCGTTGTGACCGCCTTGAGCTCCTCTTCTCGTTCCGGTTCCCTTGGTTTTAGGACCGTTCCGGCCTCCACGGCGTTACTGCGTTCCTATCGAACGGAACGCAGTCGCCTTCCACGTTCTCAGCTCCGTTCCGAATGGATAGTGGTATCCTTGTTTTCCCTTCTTTAGGATCAGGACAACGACGAACGAACCACACCGTTCCTCAAACCCGGATTGCTTGGTCATCTCATACAATGAACCACAGTTCAGGCCGTTCTCCGGTCGTCCGCTCCATTCCTACTCGGCAATAGCTTCACCCACCTTCTTCAACGTTCCCGGCCTTAACTGCCGCCTTTCCTATGGAATCTTCCCGGGGATCATTCCGACAGGAACGTTCCTCCCACAATCGCGTTCCCCGCATTTCTCAAGCTGCACTACCTCGGAATCTACAAGTTCCTTCGTCTAATTATGCAGTTCAACAACAGAAGTCTCCCTCTCGTGCCCCGTGCTTGCCCTCACCGTTTTTAAAGGAACCCCTCGGTTCCGCCAGGAATTTGTCCCCGGACTCTCTAGCATTTTCTCCACGTTCCCTGCGCCTCTTGCGGTCTCACAAGATTTCAATTCCCGGCGTCTCTCCCATCATTCCTTCCTCACGTGTAAAACCTGGTCCCTCGCCTGTAAAACGGGCGGGGAGCCTCGTTCCTATCACCCTGGATACATCATGCAGTTCCACTTCCGTTCATCTTTGCTGCATCTCCTGCACCTCCGACCTAACTCCTCCAAAGTTTCATCAACTCTGAACACTCGTTCCTCTCTACCTGACTTTATACCTGATCTTCGCGGATGCGCAGTTGGCTCCGCAAAATAAAAGAAACAAAAAAATAAAAAATAAAAAGAGACACAAAAGAAACACAACTATAACAAGCACCGCTCTCACTACACGAATGCATTTGTGCGTTCCGGCCCAGTTTTTCTCCCTCGTACATCTTACCTTCAATAACTCTGGCAATATCATGAGTACATAGACGCTGGTCCGATTTTTCGTTCCGCGTCATGCAGCCCCTTCGGCCGCCCCAACAACAACCATCTCTCGCTTTCCAACAAAGCTACGGAACGCCTGCTTCTTCGTCATTCACTCTCTTACCTTCACTTATCTCCCAACGAAGACAAGACTTCTTTAATCCCTTACGGACAGTTTATTACTAACTGTAAAATACTAACCTCTAGTATGTGCTAAAATCGTTTTCGATTTGCTGTTCTACCCGAAATTTTTTTAAACCCCCAATGTTTAAAACCTCTAACACCTGCAATGCAATGAGGTTAGCCTGCTTGCCACTAGGATCGCAACAATCGTTGCATATAACAATGCAGCACCAGCCTGCAATCCTCACTTTCGTTTTCCAGACACCTATTTCTCAATCAACAGGGTTCTGCGAAGCGGGGAGGCTGGGCGGTGAATTTCTCGTGTGTACCTGCTTAAAGACCCCGGGGGATATTCATCCTGCCTGCAGGAATGCAGAATGTGTAATTTCAAGGAATCTTTTGGATCCGGAGTTAGTAAAGAAAATTGTGTGCACCTGGCATAAATCGGACCAGCGCCGGCTTCAGTTGGCCAAACGTGTAGCCCTTGATTCTTCCAAGTCGGAAAAAAAGACCCCCTTCAGTCGAGGTATGAGAAAATGAGTACTGATTTAGAAATGCCTGTCTGACGAACTAATTGCGGCTTACTCCGGTGTTCCACAGGATGGAACGGAAGTTAGGCCTAACGTACCTGTTGTTGGAAGTGTTTCCTTGTCGCCGACGGTTTCTTCTATTCTGGGCAAATCCCCACTGTCGGCAGGGAACTTGGAAAGGATTGTGAACACTGTTAGTGATGCTGGAAAGGTGGATTTCAATATCAAGATTGATTTGTTGCGAAGTGAACTTTTGGAAGAAAACCGACGCGCGAATGCTGAGGGCTTTGCAAAACTTCAAGCGCAGATGGAGTTCTTCGCATTGGGAGCGGCGGCTCATCCAGCGCTGATCGCTCATCGCTCTGCGGCGGTGGTGACGCCATCTAGCGGCGCGGGAAGAAACTTTCCGCCGACCGCTCATCGCTCTGCGGCGGCGGTGGCGCCATCTAGCGGCACGGGACGAAACTCTTAAAATAATGCAGGAGAAAGCCATTCAAGTGGGACGGAGTTGGCGCTGCCTGGCTTGGAGGCAATTGAGGCTGTCGACACGGGGATTGTAGCTACACTGCAGCCGGTCGAAAGACCGATATTGTCTGTGAGGGGTGGTGTTGCAAGTGAAAATGCAGTGTTAAAATGCAACCCGGAACTGGATGGAAACCCCAAAAAATCTCGGAGCAAGGAAGCAAAACGAGATTTAGCCATTGATAGACCTTCACAGGTGAAGGGAAAAAACCCTCGTTCGGGGCATGGTGATCACCATAAAACCCCGTTTGGTGCCGAGGCAGTTCCTTGTCGTCAGCAGGTGACTGGCGATTTGCCTAAGGGTCAGAAAGAGGTGCACAAACGTGGAAGCAAGACGCATCGGAGCTCGTCGCATAGCTGTGATTCGCATCGCTCCACGCCGTCTTCTGTGTCTGGCCAGGCCACGGGTGAGTCTTCTTCGGTTCATCGCTCGACGCTGCCTCACTCGTCGCTCATCGCCCTGCAATCTGTCATGCTCTTCGCTGCGAGAGGAGGATCCACAGGTTCCGTGTAAAATTTGTAAGGTGGTGTTTGGTCGTGGGGAGGACGACTCTGACGATGGGGACTCGCGTAACCACAGAGAAAAGGACATTTTTGAGGAAGGGCCAGATTTTGGTCCCTGGGGAAGATATTTCTGCGGCTGTGTACAGAAATCTGAGAGATTCCAGCTACTGTCGCCAATTCTTCCCCCCTGAAAATGACCCGGAGGACCCTCCCGACAAACCGTTAGTCAATGCAGGAGGCCCACGGTTTGTGCCCATTCACACTCCGCAATCCGAAGTAGCCTTCCGTCAGCTTTTGAATGCCGAGGCCCAGACCCGGAAGTCATGCAAGCGAGTGCCATCGAGAAAAGACCCTCCGCCGCATGATCCAAAGCTGCCTAGTATGTATTTCAGGTCAGTTGGGCGGGGTGCGCCGAATAAGAAGAGATACGAAACTTTTGAGGCGGCAGAGTTCGTGAAGGTGGCCCAGCCGTTGGAAGCGAATTCGGTTCTGAGATGCCTGTCTCGGTGTGGATTCTGACGTCTTTTTATGAAGAGGACGAGGCGCTCTTGCGCCGTGCAATTCGTGCCAATTCCCATGCTGAGATTGCGTTGTCGGCTTCGGCGGTGGCCGTAAAGAAGTTGGTGGCCTCCCGACCTGAACTAGCTGAGGATCCGGCTGTTAAGGATTTTTGTGTTCTCTCGAAACGTGGTTTTGCTTTTCAAAAAGACGGCTTCTCTGTTAATTCTGTAGAGTAGGCAGTGGATTTGTACTAAGAACATCCCAACATCTTGGCAGGTCAAAAGTCCAAGCAACCCAAAACCAAAAGTTTTCTAAGTTCTTTAAACTCTGTATGCATAAACTTGCCTGTGGTATTCGCGAGACAAACTATATCTTCTAAATAGCATGTGGATAATTGATGGATGGCATCAGATAAACAAAAATAATAAGGCTTGACAACTGCAGCTGTGTTGAAGCTCAAACCTCATGGAGGCAGCCATGACACTTTATGTAACTCATTTGCATAATCACAATACAAGTATTTCCATTGGCCACCAGGGGGCAGTAAAACACAGAGGGCTTCATTACAAAAGGCAAAATAAAGTAATAATACAAAGTCACCAAACACGTCTTAATAGTTGAAACTACTGGTTTCAACTAATGTATAATGAAAGGATAGACAAAACAAAAATAAACAATCCGGTGTTTCATTCCACTTATGAAACAGTCTACATCATGTAAACCGGATAATTAGCCTAACATTTACATTCTCTTGGGCACACAGGCTGCTTTTAAACATGGTTTTTCGCCGGAGGGATGCGGTTTTGCAGTCGGCGGTGGACACTCCGGCTGATGTGGTGATGCAACTCCGCTTGCTGCCAATCCACAGATCGGAAGACTTGTTTGATGGGAAGTTGCTGTCGTTGGCTCCAAATCTCCATGAAAAGTCGAAGCCACCACCAGCTCCGAAGTCGAGTGTTTGGAAGAAGAGGAAGTGGTCTGGTTTGCCCGCTGCCGTTCCGGCCGTTTCGGAGGACAAGAAGCAGACTCAACCGAAACAAGGGAACGGTATGGCCCAAACAGTTCAGTCTCGGCACAAGGATCGCCCCAGGTCGCCCTTTCCTGTACCGGCCCCTTCCCAGGGCAGGGGCAAGCCTCGTGGATTCCCCACGCGTGGACGAAGTAGCGTCAGGGGACGCTTCCAAAGGGAACGTTACTGACGTGTTCCCCCCTCACCTTGCTCCGCTTTACCGGCAGGTGGGGGGAAGAATTCAGTGTCATGCTGTAAATTGGAGACGCCTTACCGACGACGTGTTCACTCGCTCCGTTGTAGAGAAAGGTTATTCGCCACCATTTGTCACAAAGCCAGTGACCACGTCAGAACCAACCCTTTGGATCGTCAAGCGGCCTTTCGATCAGAAGTTGCAGCCGCAAGTGAATGTTCTTTTGGAGAAGGGTGTGATAGAAAACGTGCCGCCAGGAACGAAAGGATTTTGTAGCCCTGCTCGTGTCATCAACAAAAAGGGTGGTGGAAACAGGTTGATTTTCAATATGCGCGAACTAAATCAACACCTGGAAAAGGCTCACTTCAAGATGGAGACGATCCAGACGGTCAGGGAGGCGTTGCAGCAGGGCGACTACACGGTGGCAATCGAAATCGAGGATGCCTACATGCATGTGCCCCTTCATCCGGCGATTCGACGTTTCTTCCGCCTTTTTATGGGAGGTCAGTCGTGCCAGTACCGTGTTCTCCCATTCGGCATCGCAACGGGACCTCACGTCTTCACGGCTGTGTTGCGTCCGGTGTTGGAGTACCTTCATCGGTTGGACATTCGTGTGCATGCTTACATCGACGACTGGCTGGTTCGTCACCTCTCGTGCGACATTCTGGGTCGTCAGACTGCCAGGTGCCTTCGGATGTTCAAGGCGTTGGGTCTTGGTGTAAAGATGGAGAAGTCCAGGTTGACCCCCAGTCAGCAATTTGTATTCCTCGGGGGTTACTTCGACTCGGTTCGCTTCTCTGTTTGTCCTTCGCTGGAGAGGGTCGAAAAGCTGGGAGCCTGGATAAGCAAGCTCAGTCAGGAGACCGACATTCTTGCAGTGGATTTAGCATCGGTGATAGGCCTGGAAAAGGACTCTTGTGCCAAGGTCGTCCCGTTGGGGGAGTGGAAGGTGCGTCCGATGCACTGTTTCCGGAATGTAGCGTGGCAACCCCGTCAGTATTGGATGGATGTGGTGTCTCTAGACACGGTCAGGTGGTGAGGGAACTTGTTAGGAGTCCCGATTCAAGACCCACCGGCAGATGGGCTTCTGTTCACGGACGCGTCCACTACAGGCTGGGGAGCACACTTCGAATCTCATTGGGTAGCAGGTGTGTGGTCAGCCGAGGAGAGCTGTTTTCACTTCAATGTGCTGGAGATAAGGGCGATTCGCAATGCGGTTCTGGAATGGAAGGAGGAACTGACGGAGAAGACGATAGTGGTCATGTCAGACAACACCACGGCCGTGGCTCACATCAGGAAAGGCGGGGGGAACTCGCTCTTTGTCTATGGTGGAGGAAATGTCAGAGCTGCTACAGCTTTGCGAGTCCCTGCCGTTATCTTTACAACCTCGTCACATCGCAGGAAAGTTGAATGTGCTGCCTGACGAGCTGTCACGTGGAACAGTGACGACGGAGGGGGCACTGAACCCGTCTCTTTGCCAGGCCCTGTTTCAGATGTGGGGGAAACCTTGGGTGGACCTCTTCGCCACTCGCTTCAACGCTCGGCTTCCGTCCTTCGTTTCCCCGTTCCCAGATTCGACAGCGTGGGCGACGGACGCCTTCTCTCTGGATTGGACAGGTCTGTCGGCTTACCTATTCCCTCCGTTTTCACTACTACAAACGTGTCTGAACAAGATCAGCAAGTATCCGGGCGAGTACATCTTTGTTGCACCACTGTGGCCAGCAGCGTCGTGGTACCCGGTGGAGTTGGCAAAAGAGAGTCCGGTGAGACTGCCCCAGTCAGACATCATCCTGACTCAGCACAACGGCTCAACAGTCCACTCGTCACCGTCGATTCTTCATCTTCACGGGTGGAGACTCTAACCCGGATCCTTCGATGGAGGGGTTTTCACCTGAAGTAATTGAGAGGATGCTGGGCTGCCTGCGGTCGTTGTCGAGAAAGAACTATGAGGCAAGGTGGAAGGTGTGGTTCTACTGGTGCAGGACGAAGGATGTTGATCCAACCTGTCCGTCAGCTGCGGATTTGTCATCTTTTCTGGAGGAGCGCTTCTCGAAGGGGTTGACTCCGAGTGCGATCAAAGGCTCAGGTCGGCGATCAACTCTGTGGTGTCCTGCGTGGGAAATAGTTAGTGACCAGTGAAGACATCGCCCGTTTGGTCAGAGGCTTCGGCAACACGAGACAGAGAGTGAAACAACTGTTCCCGAAATGTAACCTTCCCTTGTACTGTCGCCTTTGGACAATGTTGTGGCAGCCTGTTCGTGGACCAACAAGAGCACGTTCATCTCACACTATCTACGCGATGTTGGTTCTCGTGATGTCAGCGGCCCGCGACGGCCCCACGTGGCGGCAGGGACTGTTGTTGTGATGTGAGGTGACGGAAGTGTGCACACTGGTGAAACGGCGACAAGACGCATGACAGTGTCTTCAACGTCGCCATGCCCACTGGAACTTTTCCTAAATGGGGGAGAGAAGGTGGGGTGAATTGAGGTGGAGTTTTGTGCTACGTCACGTAGGAGTACTAAGATTGATGCTGGATGGGTGCTCCACGAAGTGACATTGCATTCTGGGGGGATCCCAACCAAACACAACGCAGTGTTCCAAGGTTGGGCCGTAAGAACTTTATCCGAGTGGAATAAAGACAAAGAATGCATCTTGTGCACAGCGGAGAGTACACAGTGGAAAGGTGGACTGCGTTCTTGCCGCCAAGCAGGCTGGAGCAGTGATGTGAACAGTCCGGTACCAGGGAACAACCCGATGGACAGCTGAGAAGGTGGGTACAGACCTTGGTTGACATGAAATGATGTATGTCTGTCTACTGTAAAGAAAGGTTGAGTGCAATGCAACGAGGTTACAGGGTTTGTGCTGTCCCGTCGTCCTGTAGGACAAATTCAGCACATACTAGAGGTTAGTATTTTACAGATAGTAATAAACGACAATTTTAACTAGATTAAAATTAGTTTTTACTATCCTAAAATACTTACCTCTAGTAGGACCCGCCCAGCCTCCCCGCTTCGCAGAACTCTGTTGATTGAGAAATGGGTGTCTGGAAAACGAAAGTGAGGATTGCAGGCTGGTGCTGCATTGTTATATGCAACTATTGTTGCGATCCTTGTGGCAAGCAGGCTAACCTCATTGCACTGCGGATGTTAGAAAGGTTTTAAACGTTAAGGGTTTAAAAATATTTCGGGTAGAAAAGCAAATCGAAAATGATTTTAGCACATACTAGAGGTAAGTATTTTAGGATAGTAAAAACTAATTTTAATATTAGTTAAAATTGTTGTTTTCCGTTCCCCCTCTAAGACCAAAAATTTCGTCCAACACCGTTCTCCAGCTGTACCTACTTTTGGGTTACTCTACCTCTTTGCAACACAATTATAGATACCTTCGTTTTCGGCCACACTCAGGCCTTTATTCCGCTACCTTTCCTTCCTTCCACCGTTCACATCCCACAACGGAACGTGAACAAACAAGACGGGGGACAGGACATGACGCTATACCCTCTATACACGCAACCCTATACTAACATGCATTAGAACATTGTTTCTCTCATCACCCAATGGTTACGATTCCTCATCCGGATCACGATAAAAAAAAAAAAAATGGGAAGTCCTCGATTCTTCGTAACCCACAACACAGTCCTTCATTCCTCTCCGGAACCCACTTCATAAAAAAAAAAGCCTTTTCCACGTCAGGAGATACTTTAACAATTGTTTCATCCCACTCCCCGTTTTCCCCAACGGAACACTTCCCATACGATCACCGGTTCCTCCTCCGTCCGCACAACCTTGCACGGTTCTGCTACCAGAGGTCTCTCTCCTCCCTCTACTTCAAATCGCCTCACGCGTAACGGTTTTTCACCAGTTAAGATGTCGGACACGTCCTCATCCGAAGACCCGATCCCGCCGGTGGAAGTTACAGAAGCCAACGTTCCCTCTCCTAAAGCTTGTTCCTGTCTAGGATTTTCTGGCCCTACACCGTCTTCACATTTCGACCCGCACCCGTGTGACAAAAGCACCCCCCGTGCAATGGACTCGACAAGAAATACTGTATCTGCCTCCTCATCTACTCAGGTCGCTGGTCTGAAATTCGCCGCCGCCAGCTAGAGTCGAGGAAGCATTCCATCCGGGCGGCCCGTCAGCGTAAAGAACAACTATCTCTCAAGACACCAGCCAAACCTGAAGATCCCCACACATACACTGACAACTCCCTCTAAAAAGACACCTACCAAGCGTCCAGCATCAGTGCTTCTTCCGACCTTGCATCTTGCAAAAAGCTCTCGGATCACTAGTACCGACAAAATCCCTGCCATTCCCGGGTCGTCCAGAATGCGTCCCAAGGCACGTATTAAAACCGCGCGTTCCCCCTTGGCCCCACCAAAACATCCGTCTCTACATGTCAAATCCTCAGTTCCAACATTGACTAGCACTCCTTCTTCAGCGGTCACTGCTCCTCAAGATTCAACAGCTACGTTCCAGACTTTTTCACGTTGTAAGACGCCTTCCCCCACCGGATCTGCTCCGTTCCTTTCAGCATCAACAATCCATACCGCCCTGCTCAGAGGACTACACCTGTCCGCACAAGAACTAGAAAATTTCGATTTCAACATAAAATTCGTCTTAGACTACATCGATGGGTTCGCTAAGGAACTTGACGCCCTTCGCTCTGCTCAATCCACGTTACCTGCGCTACAGGAAGCCGCCGCATCTTCTACTACCCTACAGTCGGACAACGCCTTCCTTCGTGCCTCTAATGAAGCCTTTTCGAACAAACTTAAAACCCTCCAGCGGCGGTACCGTTCTCAACGCATCAACTATGTGCTACTCCGCGTTCGCCATGCTTTGCTATCGCCTTTTCCTTCATCCCCACCATGCCGGGCATATTACTGTGCTCGGTCCCTAACACGGCACCTTCGGACAGCACCTACAATGATCAAGGCACGTTCATCAGATCCTTCTCGGACTCCAGCTACGTCCCCATCTCCATTCATCATTAAACTACTCGAAGACGCTCCGTCTCCATTACCATCACCGTACCAGAATCCGTCTGTCACGGCCCACACATCCCATACTCCGGACGGCGATCCTCCTGCTTCACCATCTTCCTCTCCAACAACTGCTGGAACGTAGCCGTGGCATCAAAGCAGTTCAGTAAGATGTCTTCCTATTCCGTCTGGCAATTCGATGACGCCCCCCACTTCTTACCAGTCTTTCATGGTTTAACGGAACACTCAGCTTCGTCCTCATCAGTGATTCCATGTTCCCCTTGTCGCCGTCAGGCCAAAGGAGTAGCTTTGGGGTTCCGCTTTTTACTACAACAACAATAACTATGATTTCAAGACAAACTATTACCCTACTTTTAGCCTCGGAGAGGTTCCTGCTTTTCTCGCCCCTTTCCGGACGGGTTAAACTCGTTCCTCGCCTTATATATATATACCACCTAAATTTCATACTACTTCTTCAATCGTTCCACTACAGATCTCACATTGCCATGACACGTTCCCCTCATCGGAAACAATGTTCCTTGCCCTATTCCTTGCCTCGAATATCATCGTCGTCAAAGTTCCTCCACGTTCCTACACACGAACTGTTTCCGAAGTCTGTCAAACGGATGAGAACTTTCCTTTACCCCGATGACTAGACAAGACACCCAACATCATCATCCCTACAAGGTAAGCGTTTTCGGCACTATTACCTGATTTCCTATCTTGTACCCCACGGTGTTAAGATTCTTGTTTGCGGTTATCCCAATTCAGTTTACCCCGTTTCTAACCAATATTTTTACTTCACGTTCCCTCACCGCACCAACCTTGCCTCACTGGGGACCTCACTGTTCCGCCTACACTACAGATCGTTCAAACTTCCTCCGGTTCCGTTATCCAGTGTAATTGGCTGAAGGTTCTTCAGGAATAACTTCACCAAAGACTCGTTCTTGGGGCGCCGACTTGTACTTGAGGGGAAACTGAGCTAACCTATCCCGCCTCCCGGTGACGAAGTCCGCTAATAAAAACAGGTAATGGAGATTTTCGTCGGCTATAAAAAGACTAAAATTGCAGGGCCTGCACTTGCTTAATTTTAGTTTTTATTGCCTAACCGAAAATATACATTACTTGTAGTCCCACCCAGGCCTCCCCTCAATTGATAGGTTCTGGATGTGGAGCAATAATGACACGCGGTTGGCTGCGCCGTGTTATATAACCAGCCCAAACCTGCGCATGCACAGTAGAGTACAAGTCCGGCTGGGATTCAAGCTCCAAAGCTTCTAGGGAATAATTCTAACTCAAAAGGAGAATCGCTAATAAAAACAGATAATGTATATTTTCGGTTAGGCAATAAAAATTAAAATTAAGCAGATGCAGGCCCTGCAATTTTAGTCTAATAACACCTACGATGCTGCTTAACGGATTGTACGGGTCAATGTCAACTATTTTTCCAGTTTTTAGGATATAACTTTAAAATGGTTTGAGATAGTGGCTTTTAATCTGCACTACTGAAAAGCTCTCATTGAGACGATGCATTTGGTATATTTGAACGTCAAAATCGGTCAAAAATTGGCGATATTATCGCATTTTCACCGGATTCAAGTTTTCCGAGTATGGATGCAAGCGACGAGCCGAGTTCGAGTATACGTTGCGTACTCGGCTCGGCTTTTTTGAGTATTGC
>JAHWFP010089256.1:0-16297 GCA_023313725.1 Lithobius niger
GGGGGCCCGTATCCTGGTCTATTGTATTGCTGAAGATGCGCAATTGGGTGCTGCGGTAGCAGGGAGAGCTGATTGGCTCTGGAGCCGGACCACTGATGTCTACTGAGTATCTGGATAGGGCCACATGTGGTAGCTATTAGAATTCAGTGCATGAGGCAAAGGCCAAATGCACTGAGTGTCGTCTGCTAAGCTAAAGCTAATGTTATTCTGGTAATAATAAATGGACGTTGCAGTTAATAAGTTAATGTTATATTGGTAAGAAGTATCGGTTGTGTAACGTTAGTTACCGATACCGATTACCGATACTGATATTTTATATCGGAAAGTGCTAATTCTTAAAATAATTACACTTCCGCAAGAGCTCTTCTTTGCCTCTTCGCCGATCTAGGCGAAAACTGAGGTTTATGTTGTACTTTTACAACGTCTGTCTGGTTTCCCGACATACCACTCGTCTTCGCAGTGGCGATGACTTGTTCATCTTTTGCTTTTTCTCCTCCGGAAACCTGTTGCACGTCTGCAACTTCTGAATCGGGTGCTCTACTCGTGTCTGTAGATGAAGTGTTCCGTTCATCGTCCGCTGCTATCTGGTTGCGGCTTTCCCCCACTATCGCTTCCTTGGCTTTGTGGTTAACAGGAACATTATCCTCGGGCCGCGTCACGGCATTCTCACTTCTTCGCACCTCTTCGTGGTCCACCACGATTACTGTTTCGTTACCATCATCACTGCCAAACGCCATGCGTAAGATTCTGCCTAGTGTCCTGGAGTCCACTTCTTCACTCCAAGCCAATCTCACTCCACTGTCAATTGCTCTTCGTATACGTTCGTCCAGAACTATCTTGTATTCGACAAATGTGGTAGTGGTGGGATCAGCATTTGACACTGCACCATCCCCCACTATTGGCTCGGTCGTTGATCTCCCACTCGTGTTCACCTTACTTCTTGTAGCCCTTTCTTTCGGTTTCGTGTGGCTTCTCCAGTTTGGCATCCCCATCGTGGAAATCTTCAGTTCCTTGTGTCTTGCATATCTGTCTGTGGGCCGGTGAGTTCTGCAGACACACTTCTAGTACTTTTACTAGGTCTCACATTCTGGCACTCTCTGGCAAAATGACCCTTTTTCTGGCAGACAAAACACTTAAGCTTTCTTTTAACCCTTTTGTTTTCTTTTAGTTGTCTGTCCTTTGACTTAAAATTCGTTTTCGTAACAACTGGTTTGTTACTTACTGGTTTCCTCTCCTCTTTTAACTTCCTACAGCGCCTGTCGTCTTCCAGCAGAATATATTTGACATTCCTGGGCGTGTACTCTTCCTTTTTAAATGAAGTGGTCCTCAGGAGTTCACTTTCATGAATGTTTGACAGTCCACCCAGCATTATCATCGCTACGAATTCTTCCGTAAGTCCGTTGCATCCTGCAACCTTAGCCACTTCTGCTAGACTCGGTCTACATAACTAGGCATGCCTTCCTCCTTCCCCATCTTGCATTGCAGCAGATTCTTGAAGCATTTCTGTTACACACGTGGCTGTTGGTCATCTCCGACATTGCCGGCGCCATTCAAGCCTACAAACTCGCTTGACCTTGAAACTTGCAACTGACGATCTACGGCTTCGTTTCCAGTAGCATACACATTTTCCCTCCTTAGAAAATATAGTTCCGGAATTCAAGGAAAAAACTACTTTTGAGACTAATTACATTTGCCGGTAATTATTCACGAAGTATTTGTCCCGATCGTTTTGCCGTTGCTTTCTCCGTCTCGGTTTGCGTAACATTCGGTCGTCTGGTTCGTTAATTCGTTTTTCACATTTGAAAAATCGAACACATTCAAATGTCACTTCTTGTTGTTCAATTTCCACACAAATTTCAATTTAGATGTCCGTTTGACACTTGAACAAGTTGAAATCTTACTTGAACAGCGCTTGAAATCATTGGACTTCAGTCTTCGTGACCTTGAAATGACCGCTGCGAACGACAACAAACAAGATGGCGGCCGCGGGATTCCCTGTCTTTTCAAACTTCGTAGCGTCGTCGTCCAACCTTTTTGGCTCAAAAACCTTCGTCTCCCGCACTGAATAGAGTAGTTCCTGGGCCCATAACCCTTTTTAATGGGAAGGTGGGGAATTAACCTATGTGCTGGATATTTACCTTCCCTTCATCAGTGGATCTTCAGTCGGGAAGGATGGCGACGATCGCTGGACGGCTTCACGGTGTCACGTTGCTGCACTTTTGCAGCGGTGCTGACGATCGGCCACGCAGCTACGGCCGTTCTAAGCCAGTCGTCAGTCCTGGTTAGTCCAAGGCGTAGCGCAGTTGCATTGAGCTAATCTAAGGCTCTGTCTCGTTGACTGACCACGCTGGCACACGTCCGTCATTGCCGACATCTTGGTACCGAGAGCAGCACGACAACACACTGCACGTGTCGTAACAATGTCGTGCCTCACTCCTTTGCAGTCTGGGCACGAACCGCCAAAATGGTTCGCGCCATTTTTCCTAACATAATTTAGGCCTATAGCGCTAAGAAAAAAAATTTGTTCCCCAAGTTTTTGATCTTTGGTACCGGGTACCCTAACCAATCAGGATTTTTGGCCAAATGCCTTTTCATGCCCCCACACAGGAGACTTTACTTAGGGTTCCTGTTGAACTCGAAGTAAAAGCTGGAAAAAAAAGTTAGTGCACACAGGAATGCCAAAAACTTAGGTCGCCAAACCATAAAGTCTATAAAGTTTTGAGCTACTTAGTTCTAGCTCTGGATCGAATACAAAGTTATATAAACACTACATATACAAAAATTAAAATGGCATTTTGTGTTTTTTACGAATTAACGTTTTCGGCGAAATTAATTTGAGTAAGAAATTACATTTTATAAGAACACTATTTTCGAAACTGGACGAAAATTAAAGGTACATGTTAGGATTCTGTAATTGTTAACTATTAAATGATACGATCTCAACATTTTAATGCTCTAACTCGTCAGCCGTGCACAGAATGCTATTTTTATTTTTTAGGAAAGCATCGAAAAAAACCTCGAGGCGCACTCCTCAGGACCTAGCTTGCGATAAGGATCGGAATAGAGGGTACTATGAGCGCATGAGTTAACAAATTACCACTGGGATGGTTTTAGGTTACCAAAGAACTTGTTTTACATAAAAATTCTTACACTGAAGGGTTTTTAGGTATTACCCATAACTTAACATAATTTTAACAACGCTGAGAGGTTTTAAAATGGATAATAACCAACAACCTTTTAACGACAGAGTTAACCTTTTGCCCTCGGAGGTAAGACAGGCAAATTTTTTAAAGAAAATTGTTTCGTAAAAACATTAAGAGGAGTTAGAAAGGAACCACTAAACTCCATGGATATTCTTGATGAATATTATTAATGTGTCGTTACAGTCTTAGTAATTATCCTCCCACAAAGGGAGGCGTTGATAATGACAAAAAGAGTAAACATTGGAACTTAAAATTTAGGTGTAAGGGTCCGAAACGGGAAAAGCTGACAGTTTCTTTGAGTGACGTTGCCTGACAACTGACCTCTTAATAATTAAAGAAAATTTATAATATAAAACAAAATGCAAAGCAAATTTTAGCTCCACCACAGGTTTAGCTTTTAATGATAAAAACTCAACTACTGTTTAAGTTAAACAAAATACCGACTTAGGGTATCAGCATTTAAATGAAACTTTCCAGGTTTGTATCTGACTTTGTAGTCGTAGTCTTGAAGGGTAAGGCTCCACCTAAGCAATCTGGGGTTTTTACCAGACATTTGCTTGAGCCAGTGCAACGGTTGTGATCTGATTCAATGACGAATTTTGTCCCATAAATGTAGGGTCGCAATTTGGCAGCAGACCAGATCAAACACGCGCATTCTTTTTCAGTCGTTCCCTAGTTTTCTCCCGGGCTGTCAACTTACGTGAAACGTAAAGACAGGGATGTTCCTCTCCTTCAAACTCCTGGGACAAAACGCAACCCGTGCCACGTTCGGAACAGTCACACTGTAAAATGAAAGTCTGACTGAAGTCGGGGGCTCTTAGGACTGGAAACATCACTAAGGCTTGTTTCAAAGTGTCAAATGCTGTTTGTTTTGACTGATCCCACAAAACGGGATCTGGGGGGTTCCTTTTTCAAGGAGTCTGTGAGGCTAGCACAGATCTCGGGAGTACTGTTTGATGTACCTTTGGTAGTACCCTACCAAGCCAAGAAACATCGAACGTCTTTCTTAGTTTGTGGCCTGGCAAACTTTTGCACAGCCAAAACCTTCAGTTCAGAAGGAGTGCGACTTTTTTGCATTTACTGTTAGCCCGGCCTTCTTGACAGCAAGGAGGAAAGAGTGGACATTGTTGAGATGTTGTTGCCACGTTTCGGCACCAACTGCGGTGTCATCTTGAAATGGGGTAATGAATTCCTCCATTCCACGAGTAATGCCATCCATAAGTTTCTGGAAACAAAATGGGGCGTTTTTCATTCCCATGTTCATCATGAGTGGGGCATACTTCCCGATAGGGATAGTTATAGTGGCTGCTAAAAAAGCCTTGGGTGTGAGTCGAACCTGCCAGAAGCCTCTGTTCAGGTCGAAAATGGAGATATATTTCCATTTAGCTGCTCGTTCTATACATTCCTCAATGTTAGGAATTAGATAGTCTTTAGTTACGGTGTTATTGTTCAGTTCACGGTAGTTAGCTACCGGACGAGGACTAGCATCTTCCTTCTGAACAATGATCATTGGTGACCCGTGAGGAGAGTCGGTCCCAACAATCAAGCCAAGATCCAGCATCCGTTTGATCTCGGTGACAATCAACTCTCTCTCAAGTTTCGCATGGCGATAATATTTGCAGGGTTTAATGTTAGAATCAATTAGTTCCACATCATGTGTAACGAGGTCTGTGCGACCTGGTAAAGTGGAGAAAACTCCATCCAAAAACGTTGAGGTCAATCTTCTGCATTTCGGTTAAAGAGCCTATTTTTTTAAAAAAGGCCCACGGCTTCGTTAGAAGTAAGGTGGCCATCACCAGGCTGGCCTGTCCAGACATGGTCTTGGGGTCACATTTCACGTTCGTCAGAGGAAGAATAATTAGTGGCTCAGTGGCATCTTCTCTAGGCAGACATGGCTTGAGAAGGTTTACATGATAGATGGTTTCTTTATGAATACCCAATGATTTCTTGATAAGGTAGTTATTATCAGACAATCGCTTCAAGACTCCAGGATCTTCGGGATGCTCATAACAAACAGCTCTAAGAACAGCTTTGAGCGTACGGTGTAGTCTTTCCACGCTATTTGATTGAGGGTGGTTTACACTGGAATTGATACATTTAATTCCACACTTCTCGAAAAACAAAGTTGTGAGTTCAGAGATGAAGGTGAGCCCAAGTCGGACTGGAGCTCTCCTGGAAATCCAAGTCGGGAAAAGATTTGTAAAAGTGCATCCACTACATTTTGGCTGTTAGCCTCTTAAAGGGGAACAGCTTCCGGGAACTTTGTTGCAGGGTCAAGCAATGAAAGAATATACCCGTAAATCGCCTAATAAATGCCCTGGCTTTGTTAACGCCCACCCCCCAAAAATGCCTTAAGGTCAGAAATCGTCGAGTAGCTTTATTAACGCCCCCCCCCAATAGTTTTTTTTTAGTCAATCGTGAAAATGACAAAGCTTCAAACGTTTAAAGAAAGCAACGCATTATCCCTTTAAATCTTGGTTGTTCCGCAGCAAAATTAACGAAAAGATTCATAAATTTTACGAAATCAACATTTAATTCAACACGATTCTTCACGGGAACATTTGTAATCGCGTAAAAGTCGGCAATATTAGGCCTATGCGATCGATCATTGATGTGCGTAATATGGATTCAGTCTAGTGAAAACGCTATACCTTTTTCTCATTTATTCTCAAATTTAGTTTATTAGATTGTCTTCCTCCAATATTTAACATAATTCAAAGTTAAAACTAATTTTTAACCATCACAAAACCTTTAAAACAGACAAGCGATTCACGACCGGAAGACGCCAACCGAAGTAACGTCATAACGGACGCGGTAGACCGGATGTTTCAAGCGCTTACGCTGTCTTGACGCGTCCACCACTTTGCGTCCACTACTGGGGCTCCACGGGTCCAGACCTGCGCGTCTATTTCTGCCGGAACTTCCGTCTTGGACGACAATATATAACTCTATGGTGACAAATGTCAACACGCGTTTTCCAATGGTGAATCACGTTGTCTGTTTTGGAGGTTTGTGTGTTTGAAGGTTAAAAATTAGTTTTAACTTTGAATTATGTTAGATATTGGACGGAGGACGATTTAATAAACTAAATTTGAGAATAAATGGGAAAAAGGTAAGGCGTTTTCACTAGACGGAATCCATATTAGCCACATCAATGATTGATCGCGTAGGCCTAATATTGCCGATTTTTCAGTGATTACAAATGCTCCCGTGAATAGTGTTGGATTAAATGTTGATTTCGTTAAATTTATGAATACTTTCGTTAATTTTGCTGCAGAACAACCAAGAGTTAAAGGGATTTTAATCAATTTTCCGATTCACTAAAAAAAAAAGATTGTGTTAATGCTCGATTGAACCCAGACCACGCACGTGAATAATCAACTTTACCGTTATGGATTTAGGCCTAAACGGCCACCCAAAAAAATATGTTAAGGTCAGAAATTTTGTTTTAGCCTTGTTAACGCCCACTCCACTTTTTTATCGAATTAATTTTAGCCGCCCATGGGCGTTTAATAGGCGATTTACGGTACTTATACCCAGCCTTACTAGTAGGCTTGTTGGGCCCAACAATGTCAATAATATACCTGTTGAACGGCTCACCATCCATGCGCACGAGAACCATGGGAGCAACAAAGTTTTGTCCCGTTTTCCCAGTTTTGGCACGTGAGACAGGTTTGCACGTATTGTTCAATGTCGGTGAAACAATGTGGCCAATAGAAATTAGTCAACACTCGTTCTTTTGTTTTTGACCTGCCCAAATGGCCTGCCCATGTATTAGCATGTGCTGTGTCTAAGACAAAATTTCGGCACTTCAGGAAGCACTAGCTGTCTCACTATTAACGGCTTGCCTGAAGAACGAAAGGGCTTTCTAAAGCAATCCCTTATCAACGAAAAACTGTTTGTTTTCGTCCTGCTGCTCGACAGGGAGTTCAGCAGTTTTCCAACTTTGTGTTAGCGCCGGTGCACACGTGCGGTCGCCGCATTTGCGGTCGCCGCTGCAGTACCGCATTTGCGGTTTGGTTTACGTGCCATCTGTTGGATACTGCACACATACCTGCGTCGACGTTGCGTTACCGCCCGCCGCTCGTGCGGTCGTTTTGCACCGCGATTCCCCCGTCAACGCAGCGGTACCGCAGCGTTAAAAAAACACAATTGCGTCTCTGAGTACCTTGGTTGACTTGAGCGTTGCACACGTCTGCCGTTTACCGCAAAAGCGTTACCGAAAATGGCGTCCAATTTCGAAGAAATAGACACGGAATTGTTTATTGTTTAAAGAACTATCCTGAAATATGAAATGTTGCTGCGGAAATGATTGAAGACTCATTGGGAAGTAATTAAAGAACTTATCCGAATTTTTTAGTTAATCTGCAAAGGATGTATAACATTTTCCCCTGGTACGTCTTAAATTAGTACATCAATGTACCAAAATTCGGTGCATTGGTTTTAAAATATATTTTTTGTTCACGAGGTAGGCGAAAAAAGCAACATCGTCTCATTGGTTTCAAACTATAATTTTTTGTACACCAGGTTAGGGAATGGAACGCGCACATACGTCACCGAAGCGGCACCGCAGTGTCAACGCGCGTTAATAAAACGCACGTGTGCATTGATTGGATGCATCGCCGCAGCGTCCAAAAAACGCACGTGTGCACCGGCGCTTAAAGTTGGACATGCAAGTTGCAATTTGGCGAATGTGGGTTTATGAATGTTTAACAATTTTGAAAACTGTTCTGTCTGGGGCCCTAGAATAGCAGTATCTAAACTATCTACCTTAGGATTGATAAAACCCTCTGTCACTGCTCGTGGAGTAACCACACGTTGGTCAGACTCACTATCTGATCCCTCATCACTACTGGATGCTACCTCTCGATAATTCAGTTTTACAATCGGAAGTTGTTGTTCACTACGAGTTTGTGAACGTGTCACTGCATTAGAAAATGGTTGTAACGGTTTTAATCCCCGTTCTTCCAGAACATTCGGGGAAGGAATACCGAGGAGCATTTGGAAGTGATCTCCCATATGGTCGGAAACCAAGGCCTCTGTAGATAAAGGCCTAAAGGGCATCTGCACATCGATCTTTGCGATGGCGTAAGCTGTAGTCTGCTCTGTAAGAGCGTTGCTACAGTGGGTGTATTCCCCCGTGAATTGGTGTGGTTTAACCAAATCTCTGGAAATGACGACATGGGTTGACCCAGTGTTTCTTAGCATAAACATTTAGCATCGTCAAATACCTTCGAGTATTTCTTGTAAATCTTCCATGTTGGAAGGTTTAAAGTTAATTCAAGTAGAAACAAGTTTTACGTGAATTTTTACAAATTAAATTGCAGCCGCAAAATAATTAAACTGTTAAGTTGAACTAGAGCACAAATTTAATCATTTCTCTAAACAACCCTTAGGTTAAACACAAGATCCACTTTTTACCCCTAGCACTCTGGTGGATTATTAAAAGTATTAAATACAAGAAACAAAACACTTGGCTTGGCGGCCAAAGCAAACCCATGTGCACTAACCTTTCTGATAACACAATCGCTGTGTGGTCCGTCTATCCTAGCCTCCCATCGTAGACCTGGATGTTGAGCCACTGAACCTTTTGGTGAATTTTGCACAAAACATCCTTGCACTGTTGTGAGCGCCCCTCTTGGTGAAAGTTGAACACAAACGTCCTAGTTGGGGTTTTGGAGCTCCATTTCCTTGCACAGGGTGGATCCTCCGGAATACTATTGAACTTCTATTTCAACCTTCTGCAGGTTAACCCAATTTACATCTAGTGAAGCTGGGGTTGCTGCTTTCCTTGTCCAAGACGGATCGGGAACTGTAGGCCTAGTTGTTGGCGTCTAGGCAGACATCTTTTAGTTGTAACGTTTTGATTTTGTTACGGACATTTCGGTTGCAGTTTGTTGACATACTGCGGACATCTTCTTCTTAAGATGGAACTGGTGTAGTTGTAGACAGAGTGGGAGGTGTGTTTGACTTGGCACAGCACCTTGACGATCCCACCACTGCCACCAGTGTGGTAGCGGCGCTACCTGTCACGTTAGGTGCTTTTCAGATATGCACCGACATCTGGTGTTCTGGCGAATTCTTAGGTAGTACTCCGGGTGTCTGTTTTTACTTTTACGGAGAATACAGCACTGCAGTGTCTCCTGCACAGTTAGGAGGGGAGCGCCCATGTCCTAACTAAGTTTTTATAATACTAACTATAATGGTTCACTGCCACCACGATGGGCCTTTAATTGCAGGCTTGGAGTTAAATAAAAATGATTTTTGATTATTTACTCATACAATTAAATCTACACGAAGTCAGACTGTCGTTTAAAACAACGCTTGGTTTTTTAATAAGACATGTTTAACTTTACACTACATTTGGAACACTATAGGTTACAAAATTTCCTTTGAAAGCTTTGAAAATAAAGCACACGGTGATTTACAATGAAATTGGCAAAATGAACGAATTGAAAGTTCATACACTATAATAAAACTTCGATTAGAAAAGTTGTTGATTGAGAAAAGTTGTTGTTTGTTTGTTGTTACATAATGCACCTTATACATTTGTAAAATAGTCTAAGTTATGTTTCAAAAGCCACTGCTAAAGATCAAACTACCTCAAATGGTAAACCTGGTACACAACCCAAAAGACGTCTAAGCTCTACGATTAAACCATTTTGATAATTTAGAAGAACCTGTGTTCAACATAAATAAGAAATAAAGCCGGTTTTTAGGAAGGGGACCTTAAACCCTTAAGTTATGGTAGTTCTAAGCCAGAAATGCCGATGGCGGTTAACTAGCCATAATCATTCTCAAAGTTAGAGGTTAAGTTTAAATTTTAAGAACTATAAATTTAGAAATAATGTCCAAAAGAATACTTTCAAGAAAAATAAACTAGTTACCAACGAACTACTAACTTGCCTGGCATGGCACCATTTGGATCCTGGGGGACATCTCCACTCCGACCGGCATAGCAACCTCTAGCCTTTGAGATCAGTGAGCAATAATGACGATTTCCCTCTGGAGCTGAGTTTTATGCCAGCTGCTTGGCAGCCAGGGAGAGGGAAAACGCAGACCTGTAGGAGAGCGACCAGGGGGAGTGGGGGTAGAGGGAACTCTGGAGGAGGAGAAATTGACTCAGACCGGCCAGGCTGTCACTACCGGAAGTAGGCATGGCGGCGCAGACGGGCATGCTTAGAGCTCTGAGTGGTGGGGAAATTGAATACTGTAATCTGGTTGGAGGGGAATATTGGCAGTAAGGAGAGCAAAGGGAATTGCTGACTTTTGTGGACTGGGAGGCCTTAGGAAATGAGTTTTGAACTCACAACGTGAACAGGCCTATAAATTAAAACTACGATATTACGTATTGCAACTATTGAATGAGGGGGGCGGGAAGGAGGGGAAACGGAGTTTGCAGCTGTTCAAATCATTATTAAAGTTTGATAGAAGGTTGGTTTCTGATCTATTGCAAGGTTAATAGTAGTAAAAGGCTTTATATACATTTGGATGAGGTTGCTATGGTCGGAGCCCTGAAATATATACAAGATAAACACTTTTTGGAGAAAATGTCCGGTAAAATTTTTATAAATAAAAATGCCGTTTTTGGATAAGGTAGAGTTCATGGGAAGAAATTACATTAATAAATTGCTTTTTAAAAGCACTAAGCAAAGGATTAAATAAACCAGCTTGTGTGTAGGTGCTAAAACGCATTTTAGTTTTCAAAATTACTCCAGCCGCAAATAATGACAAGAGTGCAATCGACGTTTTCATAACAAACCAAAGCCGGTATTATAGTTCAAAATAAAAATGTAGAGTGCGGGTCCTCAGTACATTTATGTGGTTGAGTGTCTATTGGCAGCCCCTCCTGCAACAACACTAAGCCAGTCGGCTTTATGCCCGAGAGAAATAAAATATAAATTACAAATATACAGTTTTGTTTTTCGAAAAATGGCGACGGCGATTTGCGTGCAGTGCGCTCATTTGGAGCGTTTTTCAAATGGCTGTAGACAATTGTAGAAGATGAATTTTAAAGTTCTGTTTTCGCAGAGTTGGAGACAGTTCATGGCTATTAAGCATTGAAGTCAGGGATCGTTTTGAACCATTTTCCTGGGAGTTACACAAGTTAAAGTGGAAGACTCTAATTTAGGCCTATAGCGCTAAGAAAAAAAATGTGTTCCCCGAGTTTTTGATCTTTGTTGCCGGGTATCCTAACCAATCAGGATTTTTGGCCAAATGCCTTTACATGGTCAACCGGAAGTGGTTTACGGTAGCGGCAATTTTTACCGTAGATGTTTTTGATCTTTTAAAAATACGGCTGCAGCTATTGCAGTTCTGTTTTCACAGAGTTGAAGAGAGAAATATAAACTTACGTTTAGTGAAAACTGGGGTCGATTTGGTCCATCGGCTGATCTATGAAAGAAGTGTCCGTTTTTAGCAGAATAGGCCTAACGGCTGGCCCTGCGATTTTAGTCTTTATCGTATTTAAGGGACAACTTGCCCTTACTAGTAAGGCTGATTCGCCTTATCAAGATTTTTTGTTAGCATTGTCCTAGTGAAATTAGGTCCCTGAATTACGTTATGCATTATGCGCTTACCAATATTGCCGAAGTAAACGATCTAACTTGTAATTTTTTCATTTCCGGGTTGTATTTGCCTTTTATGCATTACTCATGATTAATTGTGTACCTTACATGTCATAAGAAATTCGTACTGGTATGTTTATATCTCAATGAAACCTTTATCCGTTTTATTTTTTCGTTTCTACGCTCTTCGAGTTTTTAGATTGCTCGACTGCGTTTCTGCTAAAGATTATATATATATTGCTGGTCAAGACTATATATATCGTCGATCAATATCATATATGTCGCTTGCCAAGGTTCTATATTTATTTATTTGCAATATGCAATATCTCAGGTTTACGGGATACTCTATACCTGCGCTAGCGAGGATGCTATATACCCTATGTTACTTTACAAGATACTCTATACTCTTATTAAGCCAAGAGTATATAACGCCTGTCAAGATTCTATATTTCGTTTGAGTAACCGGGAGGCTCAACTACTTGTCTGATGTATCGTATCTATTATTTTCCGGAAGATTTGGTTAGCCTTCAAACGCATCATTTATTGGTTGTTTACACTTTATGGTATTTTATTTATTTACATTAATTTTGAAACCTTACAATGCTTATACTTTTACTCCACGGAGTTGTAAAGCTTTACTGCTTGATAATTTTTACTTTTTCGGTTATTAATTTGGTATCATTTGTATCGAAATTTCGGTTTAAAATCTGCAACTGCAACCAGCGTTTAGCAACTCGACTTTTCGTCTGGATAAGCATGCATGTATTTTCCCAATTACTGTATATATTTTTTTTCAATTGACAGACGCAAGGGACCCTATCCTTTTACTACGGATGGCTCAAATTGCTTTTTATGTGTTAATTATGATTTGCAGTTTTAACATGCTGCCTTACCATCGGGATCTGCATTGGTTTTTGCTATAAACCGCATTGTTCACACTTAATGCTTTTCTTGCTGATTTAAAAGCGGAAATTGTACGCAAAACTCATGTTTTTATCTAAATAAAATACACAACACCGATACACAATTCACATGGTAAGTACATTTCAAGTCTTATAGGTACATTCGATTGTTGCCGAGATTTCTACAAGCAAGATCATCTGTAAATCTCTCGTGAGTTCTTCTTTTGTAAGATCTTACGGAGACACAGTGGTACGATAATAATCATCGTACCGTCGCCACAAGGGCTAATAATCTAACAACAGCACATAAAGCAATAAAAGAGCAAAGTAAGGGAGTCCACACAAGATAAACGGTCCGAAAGCTATTTAATTCAGTTATTTAGGGTTACTGTTAGGGTTATCCTTCCTTTTAAATCAGTTAAACTTCGTAATATTAATTTAGAGCACTCCTAAAACCATGGGACCATGGGAAATTAAGAGAAAGGGGACTCTTGTACATGATGCGCCCTTTCTTGACTCTGAACCGGACTTAGGCTCTAAAGGAGTGAAGCTCCTTTAAAATTCGGCTAAGTCCGAGATCATCAAAATTACTTAACTCTGAATTAATGCGGCTGGGAATCCTGGTGCTGAGGGCTCAGTGACAGGTGGCTTTTTAGGTCCAAAATCGTCGGGGTAGAGTGAAAAAGGCCAGGGATGTTGCTTATAAAGGGGTCCTGCATCCTGGTCTATTGTATTGCAGAAGACGCGCAATTGGATGCTGTGATTGCTGGGAGAGCTGATTGGTTCCTGGCCGGACCACTGATGTCTACTGAGTATCTGGATAGGACCACAAGTGGTGGCTATTAAAAGTGCTTGAGGCAGAGGCCAAGTGCACTGAGTGTCGTCTGCTAAGCTAAAGCTAATGTTATTCTGATGATAATTAATGGACGTTGTAAGACAGTTGCTGTTAATAAGTTAATGCTATATCAATAAGGAGTATCGGTTGTGTAACGTTAGTTACCGACACCGATATTTTATATCAGAAAGTGGTAATTCTTAAAATATTTACAACGCCCTTACTGAAATAAAGTCGGCTACTCCTCACTTGGGGTAACGATCTACCTCCTTAATTTAATTTTAATTTAGTTCTTTGATTAACTTATTCCGTAATATGATTCTACTTACTAGTGATTGCTGGAGTAAACTTCCTAACTAAAATGCAAGGAAAAACGTCTCAAGTTGTGCTAAGAATACCCTTAATCTTTAAATGTTTTTAGGTTTTCCATGAGTAAAAGGCATTGCATACAATCCTCAGCTTGTTCAAATACATATTCGGAATCCTATTTTTACTAACGGGGTGGAATGATTGTTAAGTGGGCGTAGTTGTTGGTCAATGAACCTATGGGTTAAAAAATGTTCGAAGTCTTTTGATGAGTTCTCATGCAAAACAGAAAAAAAAATTCCTGGAATTTTTTTCGGGGGGGGGGGGTGGAGGCGTGCTTATACTGTATTTACTGTGATGGTACATACATGTCAGACATTTTCATATTCAACACTGTACAATGTTCGATTCCATAGTAATAATTCAGTATGTTTCGAGTTTTGACCCATGTAACAATTTCGGTCAATAAATTTCGACTTTGTTACAATTTTGTTTTTCTTAACCAGGTGTCGTGTCTTAATTTTACCATGCGGCTCCTGTCTCGTATTTTATTTCACTGGGAGAATCAGGAGTAAATAGACTTAAGAAAAAAAAAAATCATTCATTATATTCATATGTAGTCTTGAGTTTTGTTTGCTGATTCACTTATTAAATTTGAAGTGTTCTGTTTTGTTTTTGATACGTGGCATCTGCTGGACTGGTTTCGTTGGCATAATGTCTTTGATCAACTAGTTGGCTGTTGCATAAAGTTCGTATATGTTGTTAAGTGCACGCTTGTGTTGTTGGGTACGTCTACCAGTTGAGAAGTACGCCTTCCGGTTAAAAGGAACACCTTCCCATTAGTGGGTATACTTTCCTGTTAGTGGGTACACTTTCCCGTTAGCGGGTACAATTTTTGGTTAAACGGTACACTTTCCGGTCAAGCGGTACACTTACCAGTCGAGCGGTACACTTTGCGGTTGAGCGGTACACTTTCCGGTCTTGCGGTATACTTTCTGGTTGAGCGGTACACTTTCCGGTCGAGCAGTTCACTTTCCGGTCGAGCAGTTCACTTTCCGGTCGAGCAGTTCACTTTCCGTTTGAGTGGTACACTTTCTGAAACAAGGGAGAAGAAATTTCGGATGTAAACTGTTTCGCTATATTTTCGTAGTTATAATGTTCCCTAAAGTTTAAACATGTTATTGCTAGAAATTACAATTCCTGAAAACACAATATTTTAATATTCGTTTTCCCTTAACGTGGTATTCCGTAAGTTATTCACGTTTGCACTGAGCCGTGATTGACTCACGAGGTTCAGTCTCGGTTTCGCTACTGTTGGGCGCGCGTGCGTTTAAGTGGTGGCACCATCTCGTACGTGTAGGCGAGCTATTTCTGGGTGGAAAGTTATATTCGAAATCCGTCGTTTCCAATGAAGACGACCATCGCTTGGTTTGATGGATTCGGTGTTAATTAGTTCATTTAATTAAATTCTCAGTATACTTAAATAATATTTTTTTTTGGTGGCGTGAGACAAAGTTTGTGAGTCGTTTGCCAGTTAATTGTTTGATTTTTGTGGCGTTTACTCATTTTTTCGTCAAGATAGTTATTGCAGAATAAAACGTATCTGGTCAACTGTGTCCAAAGGAATGGCCAACCAGCCTGGTGTCCCTGTCACAATGTTACGAAGGTATGTGATCCGGGGATCAGTTGGTCAGTCGGTTTCAATTTTCCCAACGAGAATGATGTGCTCCAACACAACCGTCGTTGCCCCAAATATCAAGCTGCTTTCCCGAATGGACGGGGTGTCGTCCCCGATTGCCCCCTGCTGCGATTACGTAAGTAATTTAATTGGTTTTCCTTTGATTTCTTGAGTGTTACTTATTTTCCGACTTCTTGAGGGAAATTTTCGGTTTCTTATGGATATCTTAGGCGTGACGATTCGAAATCCTTTGTCTCCGTTCATGAGATGCTACTAAAAAAAATTGTAGGCCTATGTAAAGGTAGCATCCATGATCTCAATTTGATCTTTAAGTTGCTAGTTCGTTATGCTGTTGTTACTGGTGATAATTTGATGATCTGTGCTTCGTCGTAATTTACACAGAACTTCCGATTGTTGCGCCTGAAAAATTCTGAGGCCGCCGAAGTTGGTCGCCGCGTTTTGTTATCTGTTGAATGAACGCAGTTGCTTTTGAACGTAACTGTTACTCTGAGTTAAGTGTTAATGCTCAAATTTTTCTGAAAGTTATATTCGGCGATTGTGTTTTACAAATTGCTCTGGAAGTTATGTTCCTTAATGGGGAAGGATGGTTTGTTTCCAGGTCAACTCAACCTTAAAATGATTGTTACCTGTTTGAATAACGCTTTTTCTGTATTTAACTACTAATTAGAGACTGACTCGCTTAATGACTGTTGTTTATATTGCGAGAAGAGAAAGTGTGGGGTGTGAGAACAAAATCGTGGGGGGGGGGGGGGGGTAGTGGATTTTCGGACTGATGTGTATAGAGT
>JAHWFP010089261.1:0-28198 GCA_023313725.1 Lithobius niger
CGATATATTAGCAATTTAATGTAGATTATAGTAATCTTTCAGATATAAGTCTAGCCAATTCTGCGGAAATAACTTTGTGGAAATAAAAAAAAAACAACGAATTGACTTGACCCAGAATTAACTTGACCTCGACTATCTAATCCTTCCCACTCCGCATTCTTTAATTGCACAAACTTCAGTATTCATAAACTGCTTTTTTCCCAACATCGTTGTTTTGGTCTGGAGGGGGAGGGGGTAAAGTTAAAAATGACGTAATAAGAAGGAGGGGGTAAGGAATTGATGACGAAGAGTATGGGTGGAAAACTGCCAATTTCGTAATGACAATGAACGCGCCTTCATCCACTGAAGGTCACCTAAAAGCGGACAATCAAAATGGCGAAGCAATGGTTTTCAATTTTTCTTTCTGTATTAGGAATATTTTAAATAGCCTATTATTGTGATGTTCAGCCGTAAGTCGCCTGAACTCTCTTTAATAGCTATACCCAGGATTTTTCCTCCTTCATATAGTTCTTTCCTATTTTAGGGATAGGTCTGAGTTATGGTAAGTCTCTCGCCGGTTAACTCTGGACGATCATGCATTGCTTCCCAAAAAGCCTTGCTATCCGCATCTGTTTCTCAGTTTGTCTTCCAACAACAAAAGAACGTCTATTGTATTGTTCAAGTATTATAAAATTCCTCATAGGGCCTTATGGCTTCGGGCAGATGACCAGGAGTGGTTAACGCTCGTTAAACCCTTTGAAACCCTTTGAAATTCCTCGTATTGTAACCACGAGCTAGCCATGCCAGCAAGAATGTTCAGCATAGCGCCCTCTTAACAATACCTTGCCATACCTACTCCAAAACTACCATACCATCCCAGGCTTTCCAACTTACAACTAACAACTAGTAAGTTACATTTTGGCATAAATATTACAAATTTCCCTCCAAACTTTCCTCCAAGAAAAAGCACCAATATTAGGTCATCATGCCCTTAATTCTCATGTTAACATCACCCCCATTCCATTACTTTGTTTTACCGAGGAACAGGCAGTGACAGGCGAGTCTCTTAACATAAAAACTAGATCATTTAACAGCAATTACAGCCCTAAATCTATCTTGTCCGTCCTTTCAACACTCAAATCACTAATCGCCGATTTTATTTAGTCCGCTCCTATTCCCAGCCTCTGACGCTATAAAATAACAAATCGGTGTTTCAGAGGAAGAATGCTTGCCTGCTACGCGGGTGGCGCAGGTTAGATTCCCGGCTGATGCACCATTTTATAGCATCAAAGGCTGGGAATAGGAGTGGACTAAATGAAATCAGCGATTAGTGATTTGAGTGAAATGAAATGGGCGATCAGTGATTCAGTAATGAAAGGACAGACAAGATACAGTTAGGGCTGTTGCTGCAGGTTTAAATGTTAAAAGATTCTCGTCACTGCCTAATCCTCTATATACAAATTATATGGAATGGGGGTGAAGTTAACATGAGAATTATGGACATGATGACTAAAATTGAAGCTTTTTGAAGGAAGGTTTGGCAGGGAATTTTCTAAGAATTATGCCAAAATGTAACTTGCTAAATGGAAAGCCTGGGATGGAATGGCAGTTTTGGAGTGGAGTTGTCAAAATATTGTTTGCAGGGTGCTATGCTATACATTACTGCTGGCATGTCGAGCTCGTGGTTTCAATATACAAGGAATTTTATAACATAATAGATATTGAACAATATAATAGACATTTATTTGGTTTTTGAGGGAAGACAAACAGAGAAACGGACCGGGATAGCAAGGCTCTTTGGGAAGTAATGCATGATCGTCCAGAGTTATCTGCTGGCGACTTAGCATAATCAGATCTATCCCCACACCATGTGTTTTGGTGAACGTTTTTTATGCCGCTCATATTTTGAGTCCCCTCGTCATACGCCTATCGTTACCTGAGTTTCAAGATTGAAGCAGAACGAAACTCGATTTCCCCGCCGATAAACTTACCACTCGCGAGTATCATTTTGTCGACTTGGCGCTGAAAGAAACCCGTCAGCTTCACGTCCCATGAATGTCATATTGTATCTCAAATGGCCGCCATTTTATATTCTCGTCCTGCTGTCGTTCACACCGTCTTCCTGGCTACTTCTTCCCTTTTTCTGAGGTCGAGAGTCTCTTGGCTCATTGCCCACGTCCATCTTGCCTTGCGCAATCGCTGTCCGGCCGCATAAATGGCGCTTCCGGCACTTCCGGTCACTTGCCGAACCCGGGGTCTTGCGGACCCTTGCCTTTTCTACACGGCCAATTGGGTCGGGTGGTAACCATCGAAGCGGCAAACTCCATCGACCGGGAATCTTGGGGTGAACGGGTTTGTCTTTCTGCGCCTTACGATAACCTTCTTACGGTAAAATAAGTTTAAAAGGTCACATTGTTACCCCTAGCCCTCCCGACACCCAAAATGAAGTGAGACAACGTTAGGCGAAGGCATTTCCACAACTAGAGGCCCCTATCCCCTCCCCTCCCCCCTGCAAGAGTAGGAGAATCCTCCTCCACTCCTAATTTTTTTTAATTACCAACCCCCTAAACTTTTCCAAAATTTATCAAATTTCAGAACAGAATTTGCAGTATCACAACGCGCGGTAAGGGGAATAACGACAAGAAGAAATTTACAGCAATGAAGAATGGAAAACGAATGTTATTTTTCATGCTGTTAAGCGAGTGGAGGGTTTGTACTGTTATTTTCTGAGGTGGCGGGGATGATAAAAATAAGATGAGGTACAAGTGAAATGTGGTATCACGATGACACTGATATTATTTGTGCTTAGGTTGGGATGGGAGATCTTCGGCCTCCAGCCCCCACACCCCACAAAAGTGGGAATGAGGAGTGGGATGGAGTGAAAAAAAAACTTTCACTTAGGTATCACTATCACTCACGAAAAAATTTCAATACTGGGGTCATGTCTTGGGGTGTCCTCTAGGGCTTTCAAATTTTAAATAAATACATATGCAACCCTATTTACGTTGCCTTTTGGACTTAAATGTCAGACTGCTTGAGTGGGGAATCGAACCCACGACCTTTGAAACCGAAGGTTTACCTTTAAAGCCATTGTATCAGTACGGCTTAGCGGTTGGACTTCGGCCTTTGGGTTCGAAGCTCGTGAGCTCAATTCCCTCCTATCAGTCTGTCTGACATTTAAGTCCAAAAGGCAATGGAAATAAGTTTGCGTCTGTATTTATTTAAAACTTCTCGTGCCTATTTGGCTTTCCGTACTGTTTAAGGCTTTCAAGTTTAAAATTGTACGGCCAGCGATAAAGACAAATATTGATTTGATTGTTTTGTAGCCTAATTTTTGGCATTATCTGATTTGATGCTCTCAGTAACTATGTTAACATGCTGTAATTATTTTATTAATTTTATTTTTCTTAAGTACTTAGGGAATAATTTAGCATCGAGGTGGGCCAAAATGGCATTTTAGGCTATTTTTGGCCCATAACCACAACTGACATAATTGTAGAGACAAAAAATTCTTGGAAATTATGGCTACCTTTCTTGGTCACTAGGAGCTTGATATGAGATAGTGTTAAAATTAAATTTAGCACCAGTCAATTCATCACATTTCATTTTTTTCGCCAACTTGAAGTCCCTAGGGCACCTCATAACACGACCCAAGGGGGATGAAATTTTTTGTGTGATGGCTAAAGTTTTCACAAATTTTCTATACAATCTGCCATGAGGAATTCCAAAAAGTGTTCTTCACTCCACACTAATGAGGAGGTATACCTCACAGTAGCCGCCTGTGGACACCCCTGATCACAACAGATCTGATTTAAAGTCAGTTGAGACACAGTCGTTGGTAGTCTGAGACTGGTTAAATCTGACAAAACTAATTTTAAATCATGTTTTATGATGTAAATCAGAAATCATTGGCAATCAATGTAATTGCGCAAGTTCATTGAAAAATAAATGTAAACGGGCCTCTCTTAGCGAAATTTGTATAATTTTTTCTCGATATACACAGCAATTTGAATAACAAGAGATTTTTATTCTGAAATATAGGTCTAAAGATCAAATTGTTAACCCCTCCCCCCCCCCAACCAATCCCACCCCTATCTACCCCCTACGACGAATTGAAATAAATGAGATAAAAACCAATTGAGATAAATGGTTCTTGACAGTCTCAGATTTGTTAATTGCGATAAAATTAATGAGAAATCCTGTTTAATTCTAGCGCAATCATAATATCTGGAAACAATACACAATTGAACTGAACACATTTAATGAAAGGTCTGTTAAAAACGAAATGTGTATTAATTTTCTCCATTTTTACAAGAAGTTCGGCATCAGGGTCTTCTGTCATCGGGTTCTTCCCTAACGTTGCGCAATTTGTAATTACAAATCTAGTGTGAAATGTGCGAGTAGGAAAATCCCTTATCAGCCGTAAAAAGTCACTGCACCCTACGCATTATTACGATCCTGCACTTCTACATGCGAACGATGGCACACTTCTAGTTTTACGACGTAAGGCATTTACGCAACAACTCCTCGCCTTTGCATTCTTACAGCTTGAATTTAATAGCAATGCCAAAGGTGTGTTTGTCATGGCAACAACTCTACCTGGATTAGCTATCTTTGACGTCTTTTAGGTAAATGATTGCGGTCGTGTAATCCGTGACAATAAGAAACAATTCCTCCTGACAAAACAGTTTTCCCAATCAATTCTGAGCTCACACTATTCGGTATGATCTTGAGGAGCTAAAACCGCTGCCATATTGGAATTTCAGAGAAATGCAGCCTACCTAACATAAAATGTGTTCAGAGAAAATCGTAAACTATGACGTAAAATAACCAGAATTGCCATCCAAAAATTCTAAATCTTGTTACAAGAGACCACTGACCCAACAAGGGTGCTTATACGAGACCCAGATGCTTAAACGATACCCTCATTGCCTTAAACAGGGGGAAACCATCGGACTTATAAACGACAAACTAGCCGTTTGGTCATAAGGAGTTAAGAAAAGATTGCTAGCCTGCGATTGGGACGCTTAAACTCAACACCGGTGCTAAACCGAGACCCGGCACTTAAACAATGACTACCGACCCAGCAAGGGCGCATATACGAGACTGTGGTGCTTAAACGAGACCTCATTCCTTAAACGGGAAACCCAGGGGTCACATGCGACTAACAGATTAAAAATCTACGATCGAGGCACTTAAATGAGCCTCCGGCGCTGAAACGAGGCTCCGACGTTTTAACGAGACCCGGTACTAAAACGAGAGCTACCGACCCAATAAGGGTGCTTTTACGATTCGGCGGGTACTTAAACGAGACCCCATCTTTTAAACGGGAAACCCAGAGCTCATCAAAACGACCGACTAGCCTTTCAGGCACTAAAGGATTAAGAAAGGATTAAAAGCGGAAATCAAACTAGCCTGACGTCCTCAATGCCCGATCCGCCTCCTGTCACCCTTTCCTCACGAAGTACCCACTCCTCCCCAATTCCTCCCCTTTCCCTTTCTCTCCCTCCTTTTAGGACCCAAAGAGTTAACAACGCCAATCTCCTTCACACACTACCGTTACTGTTATGTCAACTTTTGCACACAGATGTTGGCTAATATGTTTCGTGTTTTCTCGCCAAAAAGACACAACAAACTCAAACGTTTCTCATGATTATAGGTAACAATAAGCTTAATAATCCTGAAAAGCATGGCAACTCGGGTGAGTTATGTACTGTACTTTCACTCCAGGTTGTAATTAGTTGTATAGTCACAGCACACTGGTCGTATCCACAACACTGACAACTACAACCTGTTTTAGAAAAACACAATGCGGTTAAAAACAACAGGTATTTTGTAGCTGTTTTCTTTGTGATAAGCTTGTTAAAAATGCTGATCTGCTACAATCCAATTTTGCTCTGAATTTTCCCCAATTCACAGTGCTTAGTCACCATAAACTAAGAAAGTCTGTTAGAAATAAAAACGTAGGAATTCTCTATCCTACGAGATTCTCCACATAGGAACCTTCAGCCAATCATTTGAATTTCCTGCGTTTCATGTTGTTGTTTTAAAGTCATACGATAACTAACTTTTGAGTTTACGAATTCCATACTCCATCACATGCTCAGTTTTAAACATTCGATTTACTTTGAAGATCTCACTAGACTTATTACACTTTGTGATGGAAAGCAGGACTTATATAGCTTTGTTTTGTTCCTTTTGTAATAACGCAGTTACAGTACGAGTTGTGCTTCCACAGATTTTACAAGTCTATCTTAATTATAAAATGATCCAGTCTTCAAAGAGCATTTTCTTTATTGGCTTTCAAGTCTAAGAATTGCCTTACGAACAATAGTTTGTGTCACTTTTGTAATTAGATTTTCAATACTGTACCAATGATGCTTTATAGTACATTGACGAAATTATTACCACTGTTTTGAATCAGGGAGCTTTGTTGACTGACTTACGAAAAGACTTTGACTCTGTGAACCATAAAAGAGGAAAAATTACAGGCTTACTAAAAAGTTACTTACAAAATAGGAAAGCTTGTACAAGAATCTTTACGTATTACACAGGTGATCACTTATTGGTGTGCCGCAAAGATCCGTTTTGGGGCCACTTCTTTTTCTTATTTACATTAATGATGTTGAAACGATTTTAGACAACACTACCATCATTCTCTATGCTGATGACATTGTTTGGACAAATGATACAAATCGACTTTGATAAGATAAATACAAAACGAGGTCTACAGTAGTGTTACAAAACTATGCCCACGTTAATTATTAAGAATACCACACCTTTCCAATTTTGTAGATTGTCCAGTTTGGCTACACTCTGAGCTACCCAAGATGATCACAAATGGGAATTTTGAAGATTGTGAAAATACATGTCAGTTGATATTGTTCGTTTACCTAGAACTTGGTATTGATACTTGCTGAAAATTTGATGTTCATATTGAGAATTTAATTGCAAGACTTCGTAAAGTTATACCCAGCCTTACCAACTGAGAAACATTCTTAAAACAAAAAATTAAATAAATATTTATGACGTGTGGATTGAAAGTTTCCTTAGGTATGGTCGTGAGGTATATGGCTTTGCTTTACCTTATATTATTGTTAGACACAAAAGGACACAAAGTTGAATAGTAAAGTACTTTTTAAAAATTATCAGTCTACTTCTGACATTTATGCTATAAATAACATTTTACATGTGGTTGAACTTAGGGAAAATATTTTATTATTCTAAACATGCTTTCTAAAAAAATGACAGTTTTAAAATTATGTAATACGGAAAATGAATCCGGCACCCGCAATAAAGGTTTTTAGTTACCAGATAATTTTGCACCACTTCCAAATCCAATTTTAGCTATTAATAATTACAGTAAACTTACAATCGAGCTAACAAATTATTAGCATGTAAAAGGTCACATTTTCCCTTTACGTGCATTTCTGTTGATTTGTCTGTAATGACGATACATCTTGTAGATACAAATTGACGCATTCCAGATTACCTAGTTACACAAAAGTTTCTCTATTTTACAAATTATATTGCGTTTTTTTTTTTATTATCTGAACATGGCCTTAATTTGTGAACATACAAATTTTTTTAATTTGTATTTATTTTTTATTAATGGTGCTTGATGCGTTAATGTATATATATATATATATATATATATATATATATATATATATATATGTATCTTTCTTTGGAAAATGACTAAGATGAAAATTCATGTTGTTGGTTATTTAGTTGTACATAGCCTTAATAGGGGGGAGGGGGCGCAGGGGGCGCAGGGGGAATGTGAGAATATGGGAGAGTGGGGGAGGGGGTGCGGAAAGACACCTGCTAGACCGGGGTACATCTAGTACTTTTTACTTTTCTTATTTTTAAAGATGGTGCTTTGGTGCGCTATTGTAGTATGTACAAGTTCTTTACCCTTAATTTGTAACATTACTAAGTTGTATTTTTTTTCACGGCACATACAACAACAACGGCATGTGAATATGTGAAATATTATGATTATTATAAAAATTGTCATTTTTATTTTATAAATGTATTATCACTATTTAACATGCACGTATTTTATGAGACTATGACGTAAACAACTCTGCACCTCGTTTGCATAAATCCTTTACTGTTTTTCCTTCCTTAACATAATTTTGTTTGTTTGTTTATTTTTTATTTTTTTGTTCTCTCTAAAAGTACATTTACGTTTACCTGGATATTTATGCACTGCGTGCTTAACTGCTTTCTTGCTGGAAAACAGAATGTGAATGAATCTCATTTTCATAAATTCTCGCGCAAGCAGAAAAGAACCGGTAACAACGCTCCCGTCCGTTTCTGTCACGCATGCATTTCCGTTTCGCCATTTCCACATACTCGTTCGTGGTCTGTGCGCCCTCTTGCGGCGCGGCGATAAATTAAAGGGCTTAATTTAGAGCCATTTACAGGGCGCGCTTGCGTGGTCACAAACAGGCCACTTTTTTTCGCGCACTTTTTTTTGTTGCCGTTGTTGTTATTAAAAGTATCTAGGGAAAACTGCTAGACGTTTTGAATGGCGAATTTCTTGTTGCGAAGACTTCCAACCTACAAAACTGAGGGGGAAAAAAAACAAGTGTTTACTTGCCACCGTCGGGCGGTAGTTCGCGTGTGAAGCAGAAATCGAATTTCCGGTTTGTTTTTGCATCTGAACCGGAAGTTGGCGCTTTCAAGATGGCGGCGATTTCAGCGCAATGAAGCCAGTACTTTAGTTTCTCGCCATTGATGCACTACTTCGAGCCCACTCCAATTCTACCAGGCGAATGCGTAAGAATGTGTAAGAGTGAATGATAAGAATTCAAACTTTACGATGATAATGGTAGCCCTGTACCGTTAACAACGCAAAGTCTGTATTCGTAAATACTGCAGTCCAACGCGTCAGGCTGTGAATAACTGTAAAATTTGCATGTTTTGTCTCTTTCATTGCAAACAATGGTATGACCACATTACCAACCGATCGTTTAAAACAGATACTTAATATTATTTCTTGTTTTTTTTATACGATGTTGCAATTACACAATAACGATTGGTGGCCAACGCTGTGGAATATTTTTAAGCGATCGTTATGTAATTTACGAATATTCGTTTTTACAACAACCTTTTTTTTTCTTGCCATTTTTTTGATACGATATAGCTGATAGGCAGCTGGTACTTAGGAAACATACGGCAGATGATGTCTACCGATGCAACACAATTTACCATATTACCGTATTCCCTGTTCCGTGCAGCCATGGTACTTGATTGTTAGTTTATTGCTAGTTTCGTGTTAGTTCTTGCTAGTTTTGTGTTAGTTTCTTGTTAGTTTCGTGATAGTTTTTGCTAGTTTCGTGTTAGTTCTTGCTAGTTTCGTGTTAGTTCTTGTTAGTTATTGCTAGTTTTGTGTTAGTTATTGCTAGTTTCGTGTTAGTTATCGCTAGTTTCGTGTTAGTTTTTGCTAGTTTCGTGTTAGTTCTTGCTAGTTTCGTGTTAGTTTTGTGTTAGTTATTGCTAGTTTCGTGTTAGTTATTGTTAGTTTTGTGTTAGCTCTTGCTAGTTTTGTGTTAGTTATTGCTAGTTTCGTGTTAGTTCTTGCTAGTTTCGTGTTAGTTCTTACTAGTTTCGTGTTAGTTCTTGCTAGTTTCTTGCTAGTTTTGGGCTAGCTTATTGCTAGTTTCAGGTCTGTTTCTTGTTAGTTTCGTGATAGTTTCTTGCCAGTTTAGCTGTTACAAATTGTTGGTCCTTGTCAAGGGGGGGGGGGGAATGAGGCTTAATGGCGCGTCGACAACGTGGTCATTAGCGCCAACCTCAGTCACAGTGCAGTGGTCCGGGTTGCCACTGCACCACACATTACAGAGATGTTATTCAAACCCCTAATCTAAATCTTGTCATACATGTACCTCCTGCAAAAATTGAAAAACACCGGACAGGAGTACAGACTTATCGCCCAACTGACGCGCAATGTCATGCGGAAGATAGAAACGATGACGAACACCATCCAGATGGCGACAATCAACAAGGAAGTGCCGGACCGTAAGTGGCCGTCGACACCAATAACATTCAGGAGGGTCAACCCCCCGCAAAAGGAAACAGTGAGTAAGTCGGGTGTGACCAATGCGCAAACGGGCCAACACAACCTCCTCACGGCGACTGCGGCGACACGCTGAGTGCCATTCCTCGACGGTGCCCTTAATAGCTAGTAACTTATTACCGTCCTGTCTGTCCCACAAGGTCTGCCAAAAACCGTGTAACCTCAGACGAAGACCTGGAAAGGCGTCTCAGGGAACAAGGCTGAGATCCCTTTCGAGAGGGCCAGAAAGGGCCCGTTTCGCTGCAGAATCAGCTTGCTCATGTCCACCAATCCCAACATGGCCCGGGAGCCAGTAGAAAAGCACGGTTTTCCGCTGGCCAGGCAAGCGGGAAAGCAAGGCTTGGACACGTTGTGTCAAGGGGTTCCGAGGATTGTAATTCGCCAAGGACTCCAGGGCACTCATGGAATCGCTAAAGACAATGAAATGGGTGCCCTGAAGGTCAAGGATCCATTCCACCGCCAAACCAAGAGCCAAAAGCTCTGCAGAAAACACAGAATAGCCTGATGGAAGGCGATGGGCAACCGTTACTCCCTTACACACACAAGCACACGCCACGCCAACGTCCGACTTCGACCCATCAGTAAACAGCCGCTGATAACCGGCGTACTGGGAACACAGCCGCCGGAACTCCTGCAAGTACCTTGCTGGTAGAGTGGAACCTTTCGGGAGGGACGCCAGAGCGAAAATGAAAATGCCACTTGGGACAAGCCAAGGGGCCACTGGCATCTCCCCAAGCCTCAAGACACAGGGCATTTCAAAGGCTATCTCCTGACAGGACTGCTGGAGCCTATCGCGGAAATCACCCCTACCCACCCTGCATCTACCGACTCGCAAGTCTGGCCCAAAAACCATGGACCAAGCAGGACTGGATTGCACAGCACGCAAACGCACAGCATACTGAATGGCAAGCTTCCGCCGACGAATGGCCAAAGGTGGCTCCGAGGCCTCAGCATAGAGGCTGACCACTGAAGAAGTTCGAAATGCCCCAGTCGCCACACGCAGGCCACTGTGATGCACAGTGTCCAACATCTGGAGAGCCGAGTCACTCGCCGAATCATACACCATGCACGCATAATCAAGTTTTCTGCGGACAAGGGCTCGGTAGAGGCACAACATGGCAGTACGATCGGCACCCCATGAAGTGCCCGACAGAACCCGCAAGATGTTAAGTGCCCGCAAAGACTTGTCTTTAAGTTGGCGCAAGTGTGGAAGCCAGGATAACCTGGAATCGAACACCAGACCCAGGAAACGTGCCTGTGGGACAACAGGAATTTGTGCCTGTCCCAAGTACAGGCAAGGATATGGGTGCAGTGTTCGTTGGCGGCAAAAGTGGACGCACACAGTCTTGTCCGGAGAAAACCGGAAACCATTACTGATCGCCCAGGTCTGGACTTCGTTAACTGCCAGCTGTAGCTGCTGCTCGCAGGTCTGCATGCGAGCCGCCCGAAAGCGCAGGCCAAAGTCATCGACAAACAAAGACTGGGGAACAGCAGCTTGCTGAGCAATGGGGTTAATCCCAATAGCAAACAAGATGACACTAAGAACACCTCCTTGAGGTACACCATTCTCCAAGACAAACGGGCGGGAAAGAGTCGCCCCGACACGAACGTGAAAAGAACGGCCGGAGAGGTAAGCGGAAAGGAACAGTTGCATCCGTCCCCTCAAGCCACAGTCATAAAGATTACGGAGAATCCCATAACGCCAGGTCGTATCATAAGCCTTCTCCAAGTCAAAGAAAACTTGAACCAGATGTTGCCGCAGGCGAAAAGCCTCCCTCACATCTGATTCAAAGGCAACAAGATGATCGATAGTTTACCGAAACCGTCGAAAGCCACACTGGGACGCAGATAAGAATACCTGTGATTCCAACACCCAGACCAACCGCTCACTGACCATCCGTTTCATAAGTTTACAGACACAGCTAGTCAGAGCGATTGGGCGATAACTGGAAGGAGAAGTAGGGTCTTTGCCCGGTTTCACAATCGGGATGACCACCGCTGCCCTCCACACAGCTGGAATAGAGCCCTACGCCCACACACGGTTGAACATTTCCAGCAAGAACTGCTGGGAGGCAAGAGGTAAATGTTTCAACAGCTGATAATGAACATCATCAGGGCCTGAGGCGGAGTCATGCGACTTGGACAAAGCTGAAACAAATTCCTGCCTGGTGAACGGCAAATTGTACTGCTCCAGCCCGTCAGAGCGAAAGTCAAGAGAGCGAGCCTCATCCTTACGCTTAATCCTGAGGAAACCAGGATCATAATGATCATCACTCGAGACCCGCGCAAATGCAGACGCAAGACAATCGGCGATATCCGGCACAGGTGAAACCATGGCGTTCGCCACCCTCAGCTGCAATACCGAGGAAGGCACGGTCCTCCCCGAGATCTGGCGCACCTTCCTCCACACCTGCTGAGAAGGCGTGGAGCGCGTGATTGAAGCAACATAAGCCGACCACGAAGCACGCCTAGCCTCACGGATGACAACTCTGGCACGGGCACGACAGCGCTTAAAGGCAACAAAATTGTCAGTAGTTGGGCTAACCGTAAATGCACGCAACGCTTGCCTGTGGGCCCGAGTGGCCCGCCCACAAGCAGGCGTCCATCACGGAACAGGAACCCGTCTCGGCTGTGTGGACGTACGCGGGACAGAAGCATGAGCAGCAGCGAGGATTACATCAGTGAAATGAGTTGAAAGTTCATCCACATCAGTAAAGTCCTGCACCGCATGCTGGAAAACAGCAGCCTCAGCAAAGGCTGATCACTCAGCCTTGTCAAGGCCAGACTTTGTACATGCCATACTTTCACCAGGTTTAAAAATAATTCCCCTGCTTGCCACTGTGCGCGCCCTATTCGCAGAGACGACAATTTTTCTATCTAGCCAAAAAATTATGTAATTTGTCCGACTGATTTGCCGACTGACCAAAAATTACGTAATTTTGCGGACTGATTTGCCAACTTCCCAAACATTGGGGGGTTGACACCCCTCCCCCCGAACCCCCCTCCCCAAAAAAATGGCCCTTCCTATTTGACATTTTTAGCACTAAACGACCAGTTTGTAGACACTTACGCTCAGGCAACCGAGGTCAATGGGGTGGGGTAAATAATTTGTTCCCACGAATCCAGGTGCAAGGAATAGTTGGGTATAGAAATCGAGTGGTGACTGTGATACCAGCCTCTACTAAAATGGGCTTAGTTCAGTCCCTAGCAACGACAGACCCTTTCAATTACCCTTGATTCAAAGAAGACATTCTCCCTTTTGACTGAATCAAAATGGAGCCATCCATCTGAATTAGAAGCTGGCAAATTGAGACATCTATGGGCATTAAATTAGCAGAAATGGCTGAAAATGGCTGAATAATGGATGTTATTCGACATCTTAAAGAGTAACCTACGTATTGGTTGTAGATAGGAAATTTGTGTTTTCCATATCTTGGCCATATAATTCCAAATCTCTAGGATATAACGTTTGAATTACGAGAACTGTATAGATTAATACGAGAGGTTTTACGTAATTTACAATAAAAATAGAATAGGACAATGAACAGAGCCTTGAAGCATATTAAAATTCAAAAATCTCTAGGTTTGTTTCTTTCAGTAGATTAGCGCCGAAACATGTTGATGTTGTTTACAGAATTTAGGGTGGGGGGACCTTTTTGTAGTATGAATACTTTCGCAGCAGTTGGGGTCGCGACGATCTACGGATTTGTACTTAACTGCTTGCTCTTCACTTTGAATTAATTGATTTTTTTTTTGGCACACATTTCCTTTGCAGCCGGATTTAACCCATTGAACATTTGCTAAGAAGAAAAAAAATGATAAACGTAACTCGCACTAGCAATCTGTACTTGAGCCGCTTATCACTGGCTGCCATCATCGTCTATAACTTAATTGCTCCTAATTTCATCTTCAAACTGAGATATATTGCCCGTTTTGGCGTCCCATACTCTTTGGCTAAGATGTCATTACCGTAACGCGATAACATTATCTTTTTATTCATCACTCTCGTATGAAGCCCAAACAATTTCACTATCGGCCAATTTGATAAGCTGTAAGTTCCATTTCATTTTACCCGCTCCAAATATTGTAATTTGGTTTTATTCCCACTGTTAGGTGTCGTCCACCCCCCGCGCGGCGGCCGCCCCCCCGGCGAGTAACGTCATAATTGCGATTGCAGCGCTGACGTTTGAGTTTAAGTGCTCGTAAAGTGATGATGCAGATCGTCAAAGTTTTGTTCTCTGGCTATTGTAAGGAGTTGGAAGATGGAGGGTATGCCGGAGGAGGGGGGAGGTGGTGTGGAGCTGACTTGGTTCAGAGAACTGTTTTTGAAGGCGAACCGACGAACACAGATGCTTTGGGGGCGATAAATATCTGGGCGTCATTAAAAAAAGATTACCGATTCTTATGGTTGATTGGTTGCTTTTTTTTGGTGGGGGAGCCACGCTTGGGTACGAAAGCAATTTGCCTACTAACCACAAGACGGAAGCAAGCTTCGGTATTTTTTTTCTTTTTAAACTCATTCTATGGTTTAACTCATTCTTTCGGATAAATGCCAAGTTCTGATAATTTAATTTAATTTATTTTATTTTAATTCAATTTGTTTTAGCTGAATAATAACGTGGGTGGATAAGGCATAGGCACTTTAGGGAATATAGTTGTAATGTTTTGGCACTGTACTGAAAGGCGCCCATTGCCGCAACTGGCCAGTCTTAGGGATCGGCCGATACGGCTTTTTACCGATACGATACGATACCGACGAAGGGTAAAGCGATCCGACCGATACGATACGATACCGATAATAATAATAATAAATGACGAATAAAAGTTTAAATTTCATACGAAAAATGCAACTTCAGTTACTGGTTTTGCATGGGTTCCAACTGTTGAGATTATCCAAAAAGTTCTGCACACCAATATGAGCATTTTTACTCGTATTTCTACTTATGGCTTCAGTACATTCATCGTCTCAGTCAGATTTTAAGTTGGTCGTTGTAAAACTTAGAGCGTTGGAACTGTCACGTGCTACCTTCTCATTACAAACTGAAAAAATGGCTTTGTTTTTCTCACTTGGCTATTGCTTTTGCCGTGCTTCGTGTCAGTTTTGCAGGGAAGACGGTTGCGTTTCTTGGCACAACAAATATCTGTATCGGAAGCCTTCTAGTGGTCCGATACCGATATGGCAAAAGCCGATAAATCCAAATTATACCGATACCGATATCAATATCGGACTATCCCTAGCCAGTCTTAAAGGGGGGTGCAAGGGTAAAATGTAGGGCTCCCCTAAAAAAAAAAACCTAAACAATTCTAGGTTCAAGGTCGGAGCTTATTTTGTAGTAGTTTTATGTAAGAATGTGCCCCCCGGTTTGGATTTAGGGCCCTCTTGACTCCTTGACCGAGGTACCTTTCACCCCCCTTAAACTTACAGCGCCACGTGGATTAGGCTTATAGAGCAGTAACAGTAATGTTATATTATTATATACAACTCTAGGCTGGAGTCAGTAACTGGTTTAGCTAACAGGGGCACTGGATGGGACATGGAGGGAAAAAAGAAGAGCGTGCTTATTGAATCCAATGCTGTTAGAGCGGATTTCTTAGGCCTAAAACGCACGACATTGACGATTGGTTGGTAGTTGCTGACATTTTTAGTAGGGATAGTCCGATATTGGTATCGGTACAACCTGTATTTATTTTTTTTTTTGCCATATCGGTATCGAACCTCTGTAGTGCTACCGATACAGATATTCGTTACGCCTAGAAGCGCAACCATCTTCCCTGCAAAACTCGACACCAAGCGGGGCAAAAGCTGTAACCAAGTGAGAAAAGCAAAGCCATTTGATTAGTTTGTAAGTGAAAATGTAGCACCTCATAAGTCCGATGTTCTTAAGTTTTACACCGACCAACTTAAATTGTTGGAATAATCTGCCATCATCAGTGATCGAGTCAAACAGCCTCGCCGTTTTCAAAACTCGCGTTGAAGACCACTTGCCTGGATAAATTTTTGCGTAGGAATATTATTTAAACCTTTAATTTGTTGATGGGATTTACGGCTCACTTGCCGGCTATCACTGGGGATTACCCAATTATGAGTCATCGCTCCGCCTAGGATTTGACGCTTATTATTTATTTTGTCAGGTTTCTCCCAACCTCCATTGTATACTTTTTGGAATTGTATTTTGTTTTTCATTAATACTTTGTAATTTTGTGTTCACTTTTTAGGATTGTATTTCTTGTCTCTCTTAGTTACTTTTTTGTAATTTTGTGGACGGGTGTAAGAGGCTTGCCCTTCCCAGCTCCCTTTTGCCCATTGTGCAAATAAAATTCATCTTATCTTATCTTATCTTATCTTATCTTAACCCATGCTAAACCAGAAACTGAAGTTGCATTTGTATGGAAACGAAACTTTTAGTGCTGTTTAATTTGTATTTTTTAGCATTATCGCCATCGGCATCAGTATTGGTCGGTCGGATGGTATCGTTTTGCCCTTCATCGGTATCAGATCGGATCGGTAAAAAGTCATATCGGCCGATCCCTAATTTTTAGCAAGGGTAAGCTTTTCTTTTCTGATTACAACCTCGCGGCGTAAGGGATTGGAGAAAACAACGTTTTTTAGGCCTATAAGAAATCCTCTGTCAAAGCGCTGGCTTGAATAGAAGTGCCATTGTGGTGTTTACCTCCATTTTAATCCAGTGCCCCTTGTAGCTATCTCTCCAAAAGCTAGGCCGTGTCGGTCTGGCTTAGCGGTAGGGCCTTGGCCTTTGATTTCAGAGGTCCTGGGTTCGATTCCCCGCTCAGGCAGTCTGACATATAAGTCCAAAAGGCAACGTAAATAGGTTTGCATCCGTATTTTGTTAATTTATATTCAATATTGTCGCTTCAAGAATTGTAAAAGAGGGACTTTTTCAAGGGCTAGCTTACATGCTCCCACTGAGACTGCACAAACCGCAACATCAGGAAGTGAGTTCCAAGGTGCTACCAACCTCATCAGATTTATAGGTTTTATTGATTTCTCGAACTTAAAATCAACAAATAAAGCGTATAGAATGCGTGTGCAAATTGGCGAATCAATCGGACAACGGCTTGAAATGGGTAGAAATATGGCGGATACCTTCCTTCACGGACAGCCTTCAGCACACGATAAGTGTTGCTCTTGCACTGCTTCGCGTATTGCGTCACTCAAATATTCATTGCGCTAAAAAGTTGTTTTGTCATTCTTGGTTCGTTGCGCCTCTAAGCAAACTACATGACTAGTCAGAACAAACATTTTATGCTTAGCCCTAAAATTTTGAATTGACAATATTTTCAATAATAAATCCATGTCTTAAATGGTACCATCGATCGCAGCACATTTTATGGAGGAAGAAAAAATTCCAAGATGGTATTGGGGTGATAACGCTCTGTTGGACAGGAAGTTGAGTCTGAATTTTATTGCCGTGTTGGGGGAATCAGGACGGAAACCAAATAAGCTCGACTAGTGATAAATAAATTCATACTGATGCAAACCTATTTCCGTGGTCTTTTATGCTTAAGTGTCACACTTCCTGAATAGGAATGGACTTTTACAACTTTTACAACTGGATCCGGTCAAACTGCGTCGACTTATAAGGCTATCTTAAGTTTCACTTACAAAATTCTACATAATATGCTATCTCTTGATCTTCCTTTCTTTGAAATAAACACTGACGGATGAATTAGGGGATATAAATTACAACTAATTATTCCCAAGTTTGACCTCAACTGTAGAAAATCTTTTTTCCCTTTACGAATTGCCCCGGATTGGAACTCTCTTCCTGACAATATTTTCTCAGCCTCGTCACGCCATACTTTTAGGAGACTATTGAAGGAACGGAGTTTGAAAACTCATCTGCACCGCCCTGAATTTTGTAATTAGACATTGTTCTTAGGTTAGTTTGATTATACAGAAAGCCTTTGAGATTGCTCTCTTCATCTTGACGATGTATCCATTGGTACTGACGGCTATAAATGTTACTATGTTAACTTACGGCAATTCGTTAGTGGTCTACTGGATGACCCTCTCTGGCCATTTTGCTTTTTGAGGGCAAAATTATGAGCCAGCATTTGAGAGTTCAATTCCGCTTAGGTAATATGCCATTTAAGTCCTAAAGGCAACGGAAGAAGGTTTGCTTCTGTATTTGTTTTGAGGTTTACTTTTGAAATGACAGAGGGTTGGAAAATGTTTTTAGTTCGTCCTTTGGGTTATTTTTAAATCCACCCAAAACCAAAACTAGTAGAGAAACCCACCAAGTTTCCAAAAACGGTCGGCCTTTGAAGGTAGTGATATCATTCCACCAGGGAAAGGCCGCCAAGGTTAATCCTATTAGACAAGGTAATCGCACATACTAATAGTTCGAAAGTTAGATGAAAATTAGAAGATTGCTACTAGCGGTAGCAATCTTCAAGTTTTCATTTAACGTCCAAAGTATTATTCGGTGCTATTAGCTTGGCTCCTTGGCTGCCTTTCCCTGGTGGAATGATATCACTACCTTCAAAGGCCGACCGTTTTTGGAAACTTGGCGGGTTTTTCTACCAGTTTTGGTTTTGGGTGGATATCACAACTTTCATAGGACTGTGAACGTACATAAGATTACACCGTCTGTTTAAGATGCTTCAATCCCATTTTTGCACACACTGACTAACAATCGCTGATTTCGTTCGCTTCGCTCACTCAATCAGCGCATCCCCTTCAGTTGTTTTGTTTATTCCTGCAACTTCCCCTTAATTTTTCAAGACTTGTTAATTTATTTTAATCTTTCGATCCTTTGACCTGACTTTATCCCCACAGCTACTAAAAAAAGGGCTGGTATTCTTTCACCCTACCCTTGCCAGCACTAACTGGTGTGGAATTTGCCAGGATCCAGCTTTCTAGTCACCAACTTCTTCAACAGGCCGAGCTCTTCTGTCCGTCACTCACCCACGATGGCCACCATTTGTACGCGTTGTTGTGACGTGGTCAATAAATTTACGACAAGCATTATATTACGATGTCCTAAATTTGTTTCCGGATGACACTCCCGTACCCAGCCTTGGGGCCCCCCCCCCCCCAACGTACCAGCCTGCCCTTTCTTCGTCTTGCGAACGCAACCACAGTCAAGTTGTATGCCCCTTTGCTGGCAACGGGAGATCGTCTTGTCTGCATCTTCTTGTGCTTCGCAATTAGCTCGCGGTCTAACGAGTTAATGGTTGCTGATTAGACGGCAGACGCCGACTAACGACTGCGGGACGGCCCGGCACAAACCACGGCTGCCTCACGTACCGCACGTCCATCCCTCAATCCTCCGGGAAAGAAAAGAAGAAAGGCCAACTGAGCCAAGCCCCTCATTAAGGGCAATGAAAAGGCCGGGAAGAGTCTCCGTATCATCTGTCACCCTACAGCCTGTCCACCTCAACATTTCCAGCATTCCTAAATCCTCTTGTAAAACTCAGCGGGGTGGTTTGAGGGTCGTGGACCTGCGGGTCCAGAGGTTTGACGACGAGCATGCGGGCTCACACTCGTGGCAACAACAAACTGTTGTTAGAGGCTGCATTTCAGTGACGACAGTTGAAAAGCGACCAGGAAAAATTTATACTTTTTAGCAGATATTCGTCATTGGATTTATTATATTTTGTTAAGCTAGTAAATTTAATCGATAAACAGCCCGAAGCTACATAAGGAACTTGTGGGTGTGCGAATTTACAAAGAAAATCATCTCATAATAAACAGGTCGGAAATATACAAATGGGGTTTTTACTCATCTTACGATAATGCGTCTTTGTGGTAGCACACAACAGGGTATAAAAAAAAACTGAAACTATCAATTAATTCATCGAAACGTCAACCAATTAACGCAATAATATAGTAATAATTGGAGAAAGTGGTTGTTTGACAATAGTAAAAACATCTGGAAATACGTCATTATAATTATTGAACAAAGCTTGTTTGTTAAAAGAAAGGAGACAAGTTCAAAATGTGAGTCATAATTTCGGGAGTTATGTTGAAAATTACCGCTCATTTTTCACAACGAGGACACTTTTAATGTCCAGCTAATTTTCGGTGGCTGGCTGCCATCTTCCTCAGGCACTCCAACAAAAGTTTTTGGCCTCCTTGTGCTCCTACACCGTCATCGTCTTCTTCGAATTTGTAACCGACGCTCCTCGTGGCCGCCGTATTTGGTGGGTAGCGTCCTCACTATCTCATCTAACTTCCACTTCCTGCCAAGCTGTTGCCTCAGGTCTCTCCCAATGAAGTTTTCAACTCGGGGGAAATATTGGACCTTGAATATTCATTAGTGAAACACTAATAAATGTTTTGATGCTTAGATTTAATTGCCATTCGACTGCTTGAAATTGGAGATGTTTCACTAATGAATATTCACGAGCTGGTGAGGACGCTACCCACCAAATACGGGAGGCCACGAGGAGCGTCGGTTATAAATTCGAAGCAGACGATGACGATGTAGGAGCACAAGGAGGCCAAAAACTTTTGTTGGAGTGCCTGAGGAAGATGGTAGCCAGCCAGACACCGAAAATTAGCTGGACATTAAAAGTGTCCTCGTTGTGAAAAATGAGCGGTAGTTTTCAACATAATTCCCGAAATTATGAATCAAATTTTGACGAGAACTTTCACAGTAATGTAACGAACGATCAGAACGAAAACGAAATAACAAGAAAAAAGTAATCATGAGTTAAAGACTGAATACATGTAATGCTTTAATCAAACAATGTCAAGATGGTCAACATAGCAAGATATCCATCCTGGTTGTTATCATGGCAGTCACTTCATTTCCTTGGGTGTATTTACGCTGCGTTCTCGCGCCGCATCCTCGCATTTACAAGTTGGTTATGGTATAGAGCAGTGACATTTGCCGCCATATTGGCACCAGTATGGGTTTTGGAGGGCATAACTACAAGGTGCCCTTCATAAAAAATGGAGGGAAAAACAACGGAAGAGCGGATTTCTTAGGCTTAAAATAACGTTGTTTTCTCCAACAACAAAAATCGCGCGTTTTAGGTCTAAGAAATCACTCTTCACAGCATCGGCTTCAGTATGACGCCCTTCTGTTTCTCTCAGCAGTGCCCCTTGCAGCTAACCCATTAAGGCTCCAGCATAGATTTATATACAATAATACTACGTCGTGTCACTGCTCTATAGGACGATGGCAAAACTTGCAATTTTATTAATAGGTGGCAATAAGTCAACGCATTCCTCCTCATGAAAAAACAATTTTCCACTAAAAAAAACTCATTATTGACTGCTCCTTTACAAATCGGCAGACTTAAAACCGGCGCCATGATTATTGGCCAAGCGAGCGATGCGAGCGAGTTTTTACACGCGACTGCATTTGGATTTTTGCGTGTTTGTGCGTCTGGAAAAAGATAACGTTTACAGTTTTAGAGCGTGACAACATACCTGCACGAAAACAAATTAACTGGGGATAAAACAGCGTACAGCTGAATCTAGCTGAATCGGCCATTTAGCATTAGCCGCAAACTGGCGCGCTTGTTAGATTCACATGCGGTGAAATGACGTCACGGAGTACGCAAGTAAGTTGAACGTATTCCTAGTTATTATTTAGTTAGTAGTGACGTCACAAAAGAATAGGTTTTTATCGATAACATACTAAACCCCGAGTTGCATTCCGAAGCTGCAAAAAAAAAAAACCGAGTCTTTGCGCGAGGAGTTTTTATTAGCTTCGGAATGGGTTGTGAACATTTATCGATACGTAACTATGCCCGAGTGGCATTTGGAATGAGAATATACTGTCTCCTAAGTAGTTATGCTTCCCCAAAGGTCCATTACAAACTTGCATAAAGTAGCCTAACTCACCGTGAAAGCTGACGATTGTTGTAATAAGTACTAGTAACGGCGTGTCAACCAAATTAAATACGTGTTTTTCAAAAAAATGTTTGTGATCCGTAACATTACTAAGTTTTACGACAATTATTATTAATTTATTTCAACTTTTTGGCTTTAATTTAAGCACCACATTAAACATTTTATGTACTGCAGTTGCTTCTGCCTGCACACTTTGAATATTAGCGGCGATTAGGCCTAACGTGCTTGAGCAGAAAGCTATAGTGGCTGCTCGCTCTCTCACCATGGTAACCAAGCATTAATCGTTCGTTGCTGGGAAGTATCAGCCTGGTTGTAACAATGGTTTTAGAATTCTATTTTTATTGTTATGGATAAATCCCTATCGACAGATTGTTCTGAAGAAGACTGTTCCTATAACAATGCTATTAACCATGTTGTAATGCAACATCATCTTTTTTTCGCTGAAGTGAAAAAATCGGCATTAGGATTTCTAATAGAAATAGAATATAATAGAATGCAAACTGAAAAACTCTACATTTAACAAATAAATAAAAAATAAAGAATGCATGTGACACACTTTGGTTCGGAGGCAACCGTCATCGGGTATAGAGTGAGAGCTATCGGCCCGGTGAAGGTTGTTTCCGAACTAACGTGCATTCATCATTTTCAATTTGAAGTAAACCTAAACCAAATTATTACACATGGAATACATCGAATTATTTATCACTGATCGAGCCCATTTGGCTGTCTTTCCTGTAATTACACGTTGTCGTACAGCATCACTGTTCAGATTTAAAAGGCGTCCGTCATCGCACAAGCAATAGGCGATTCACGATTTAAGGCGTTCGAGCTGTGATACTTCCACTTTGAAACTATGGGATGGCAGCCGCCATTAAACCCAGGATTACACATGCTCGGACGCAGTTCGGTGGCCGCCATTAAAGATGTTTTAAACGTCACCCGTTTAGAAGTCGCTTGGAAGCGGGAACGCTTGTCGGTTTTTTATTTCAACGGGAAAGCGTTCCCCCCTTCCAAGTGACTGGCAAGTGGCTTACTTTTAAAACATACCTATATTGATAACCTTATTCTGACGAGTTAAGGTAAGACTCGCATAGCTTCAATCAAACTGTAAAACGGTTTCCTAAATATTTCCATTTAGACGCAAACTTTTGACCAAATATTCTAACAACTATATACTTTTAGAAATTGATGTTTGCATCCTTTTTAAGATGTCCAACTTTGTCACAATTGCAGCAACCTTACTTTACTTTCGTTGCGTTCGTCGCACACCACGGGGGTGATTAAGACAGGAATGATGAATTATGGGATGTGTATCTCAGGAATCATCATCAAGCGACAGCAGAGGCGAGAACAGGAAGTTAGGTGGGACTACCCGCGGCCACCGCGGGTGTCGCCATGTATTGTATGTTTTTTAAATTGAAGTTTTAATCTGGAATTGCTGTTATGCTCTTTGTAAGGCGTCACAATAATTTTGTAAAATATATAAATAGATTTTGGATTAGCCTCTCGCGAATCTCATTCAGACGAGAACAGGAAGTTAGCTGGCGCCATGTTGGCGTTACAAGGCGCCGTCCAGAGAGCGAAGGTTTGGAATGCAACGTTTGTAGTACAGTTGCGACTCCCTGATTTAATCTAGTTACCCTGCAAGGGTTCTGTCTTCGTGTTTACGGATTGTTACTCGATTCCGAACTGCCCCATCAGCGTACAAGCAACGAAAACTCAACGACGAATAGCTTCTTCAGAGAACTGCTGTTAAAATTTTTCGTGTGTTGCTTGATTCCGAAGAGCCCCATCACCATTCAAGGAACCAAAGCTCAGCGACGGATAACCCTTCACCAAACAAGGAATAACGATTCTGTAAACAATGACATCTTTGTGTAAACATTGTTGCTTGGATTGTCACTCGATTCCGAAGTGCCCCACAACCGTTCAACGAAAACTCAACGACGAATAGCTCCTTCAGATAACAACTTTTACAAATTTTCCTCAAGCTTTTTGAGCAAAAGTACTCGGCACGATTCGTTCTTTGTTGTGCGCGTGCTGGCCCGTTGTCACAAGTTCAACGGGGTTTAAATCGGATAAACACCGACAACCCCTTGTATAGGGCAGTGACATAACGTAGTATTATTGTATATAACTCTATGGTGGAGCCGGTAACTGGGTTAGCTGCAAGGGGCACTGGACGGGAAAAAGAAGGGCGTCTTACTGAAGCCAATATTATTAGACAGGATTTTTTAAGCTTATAACGCGCGATTTTTGTTGTTGGAGAAAACGTTTTTTTAAGCCTAAGAAAACTGCTCTCAAAGCACTGTCTTGACTAGAAATGCCGTTGTTTTCCCTTACATTTTAATCTAGTGCCCCTTGTAGTTATGCCCTCCAGATGCTATCTCGTAGGCAATATGACGTCACTTGATGCTGCCCTATTAGGAATGCCTATTGTTTTCGGGGTTCATCCTATACGTCGTATTTGTTTAGACATTGGTTTAGGCCTGATTTAGGTAGTTCTGTCATACTTAAAAGCGGGTTGCCATCAAACGAAAGCTTTCAGCAAGGCTAGATGATCTAGCACTGTCTAGTACTCTCTAGCGCTTGGTAACGGCAAGCAAAGGAGTGATACAAAGAAATATCTTTTAACACAACAAACCAGCCACGTGCCTGCCTCCTTACTTAATGAGTAAAAATTTGATACGTCCTCGTGCACCTGGGAACACGCTGTAAAGATTAACGATATTACTGTCACTAGATAGCGCTTTTTTTTCTTTATATTCTACCGTGGCGCCATCTGGTGGCAGTGATATCGTTAATCGTTACGGGTTGCTTCCAGGTGCACGGGGACGTACCAAATTTTCACTCATTAATTAAAAAGGCACGTGGCACGTTTGTTGTATTAAAAGATATTTTCTTTGTGCATTTCTTTGCTGGCTGCAAGCAAGCACTAGAGATAAGTAGACGGCGCAAGATGCTGCAAGCTTTCGTCTGGTGGCGACCCGCTTTTAACGTTCTGTAACGCAATCCAGGAAACCAGACAATTCGAACTTAAAAACAAGATTGAGGACAAAGCTAACATTTTTTTTTCTGATGAAATACTGTGTGTCCCCGTTTTATCCGTGTTAAGGAGGTGTTTACTTGCGTTAAGGAGTTTACTGTCCTTTACTGGCTTCCCCTTATTTAATTGCCGTTATGAAGGTATAAGTGTCTTGGCCAAAAGTATCATAAAGTTCTGCAGGTATGGACCTCGTTTGACCTCTCGTTTGTTTAGAGTTCAAACGAGACGGTTTGTAAGACACAAGTATAAATTACATAATTCTTGTGTATTACGTAAAATGAATAAAAATGAAGTCATTTCCTGCGTAATTCGCAGCAATTTTTATTTTATCAAAGGGGGCCGAGTTCCCCTTTAATAAAATAAAAATTGCTTCGAATTAGGCAACAAATGGCTTTTTTTTTTTAAAAGTGGTGTTCGAATCAGCGAAAACGACAGCTCAGGCTGCCGCTTTTTATTGATCTCCTGTGGTTTTAAAGTTGGAAATTATTTTGAGATGATGCGGCGGAAATTGGAGAGTAATGTGTGCGTGGATGGAATTTTATTGGTCGAAAATGTTCGAATTGATCCATTTGAAAAAAAGAAGAAAGAAAGAAAAGCACAAAATCTCGTCCGTGACTGGAGTGGATTTTTTTTAGGCCTAAACTTGGTGTTGGCAGGAAAAGAAGATACACAGTTTTATGAGAAGCATTGCGTTTCTTTTCGTTGTTGCAGCAGTTTGCTAAGTGCTGACGTCACGCGTACGTCACTGGCGCTGTCAGACGACCAAAAGAAACAGAATCCCAGCAAACTAGTATGTAGTTTTACAGCAAGAAAAAAAAATTCAGCCGTTGCCAACTCCATGGGACTGGCGATGTCTCTCAAATCGGTTAAAGAATTGTTATCGCGCGAAAATACCCCAAGTGGTGTGTTTCTGGAATTGATAATTTGTCTGTTTTGAAACGAAAATCCTTTCCAGATTTAATGTCTCGATACCGAAGGTACAGAGACATTTTCTGGCAAGGAGTTGCGTGCTAACACGCACAAAATATAGAGTTCGTAAAGCACGAGTGGTATTCGGTGTGGCATTTTTTTTCTTTCCGCAAAACGATTTTCCGAAGTAATTTCAATTCACGGTTTCGGTTTCGATTTTCGATTCGTGATGTAATTCCGATTTACAGTGTTTAGCTTTACGATGGCGTGTAGCCCCCCATCGTTTTTTTTCATTCCACCTGTAATTGTGTTTGCTTCAGCGTTGGTATTTCGTATTAAGTGGGCCTAAACCTCATTTTTCTGCCGCTCATAAACGAAGTTAAAACGTAAAGCTCCGAATCCTGACGAGAAGCAGCTTCGTTTTTCCGGAAAAGTTCGACGATTCACGAAGGGTACAGCGAGAGTGAAAGCAAACCGCTCCCACTGTATGCACTGTATGGCACTCACTGTGATTTCTTTTTCGGTGACCTTTAGGTCATGAAGAAAGGTACGGTCTGTTCAGTGTAAGTTGAGTATGGTGGTCGTTTTGCAGGAAAAAGCAAAAATTCTAGTCACGGTTTTACTGGCAATTGAAATGATTAAATTGAATTTTACAGTTGAGTCGTATTTGCTTTACTTGCTTGTTGTTTTGTAGCTTCAGTTACTCTACCATAACTGCAAAACTTATGGAAAACTTATGCAAAACTTACTCTCGTTTTTGCATTACGAGATCGGTGGGAAGCGGCCATCTTGTCTCTGCAGCCAAGGTAGCACCTATTTTGATGCTGTACGGATGTATCTAACGGTATACGAAACGAGGAAAAGCGTCCTATTTACAGAATTGCTTTAATACTGCGAGGAAAACGAAACATGGAAGCGCACACCGACAACGGAAATAGCCGTCTTTTCAATAGACTTTCAGCTGCTGAACTGAGACAGGAAGTAACGTCAACTCAACTCCTTGTCTAACTCGCACGTTCCCTACATACGGTCAAAACCAAAGTGGTGATGTCTCCGTACAAAGAAAAAGAAACATATATGTTGGCTAAGAAAGTCCAAAATGTATTTTGAATGGTGAATGGCTGCTTTCGTGTTACGTCACAAATACTGTTTGAAGGAAACCGTGACTGGTGGTTGAGCGAATGGCGAAAAAGGGCAGGTCCGAATTTCACCGGCAACTAATATCGGTAACAGTTTCACTTGGATTCTGTTTGGTGTAGGATGAATACTTACATGGTCGGTGTCAGGGGGTTTGACCCCCCGAAAGAACAAACAGTTTTCTTGAGTGATGCGTCTGTTTTTTCAACCGATCAGTATTCGTAAAGTCGAGAGCAGTATTAATGACGTCACGATTAATTTTTTCCATCGTCTCTCTTCTTCTCCAACCTCGTCTATCATTTAGTTCTTTGTCGACGGTATCGCCTATGGTGGCGCTTAAAAACTAAGGAAATATAACGCATTTTATCGGCTGGTGGTTCAGTGACGTCATACAAAAAGATCCCATTGGGTGTAGGCACGACGTCACATACAAGTTTGGTGTTTTTACCTGATGTTTAGGTATGATACTGCGATGGACGTTGTGTGAGGGCTTTAGAGTTGTAGGATGTCTTTTGTTCAACTACAGTATTTACGCGTTATGTGCAGTTTTTACGTACGGATTAGTGTAAGACACATCTTAATGTTGAATAAAATCACAAAATCATACTAGCTGAGCAAACGATGATCACAATGGAGTCAATATTGTGAACTACCAATGAAAAATCAGTAGGAATGATAATAATTTACTGGTAATTTCGTTTCTTTAAAACTGATATGAAATGTAATACTTAATTATTTTACAACGCTACACGACTTATAAGACGGACACTGGGACAGTCACGTATTTGTGCGTTCCAGCCGCAATTGTTTGTTTTGTAACTACATTGTCACTTTATTGGGTTCTTTTTTGTTTGCTTCTTCTTTCATATATTTTTCACAATCTATATTTTAATATATTTTGCCTCTACGTCATTCAATTTTGATATTGCTCCGCGCTCCTGTTTTTATCAAGCGAGTCCTCTTTGTTCCAGTGTTTTTTTTGTTTTTTTTGGTAAGCTTGTATCCGTAATACACCCGTAATTTTTTTATATCAGTAATTTTTTTGTACTGCGTTTTGACAACTAGAAGCAATAAACTTCACTACACTTCGCTTCACTTCAAACTTCACACTATAACAAAGATCAAACAAGCTTGACATAAATATGGTAATGACTGATATTTGGTTACGTGATACAAAAAAAAAAAAGAATCACAAACGTTCTTTGTTCTA
>JAHWFP010089262.1:0-18340 GCA_023313725.1 Lithobius niger
TTGCTTAGCATTTAAGGTGTAACATTGAGATATTGAGATAATTTGAGTATTGAACAGTAAGGTATACGAGAACAAGCTATTACAGAATCGCATATCTTAAATATTACTGGTTTAAATGTATGTCGTGGGTGTGTGTAAAGATAATAAGAGGACATATGCAAGAACTTACCTTGAGGGCAAATCGGGGTCAAAGGATTGGAGCATCATGTAAACTGGCAGTTTCTTGTCAGTAATTGTCTATCATCATCTACAGCTATGTAGTCTATCGCCAGCTTCTTGAAAGCAAATTGGTTTTGGGCAGTCAGTCCACTAGGCTTTCTTCGCTGCTAATATCCCCAACATTATTCTCACTACAAAGCAGGAAGACCAGCTACCATTGTTTATAAGCGGAAAGACTGTAAAAGTTAAACACTGTGAGCAGATGCTCCTATAAACCTAAAGAAAGGAGCACCGATCTTTTTGGCCGTAGATGTGACATCTGCCAGAACACAGAGGGAACTAGACACCAACGATGATCACACTTCAGAGTGACGGTAAGCAAAAGAATATTGCTTAGCATTTAAGGTGTAACATTGAGATATTGAGATAATTTGAGCATTGAACAGTAAGGTTTACGAGAACAAGCTATTACAGAATCGCATATCTTAAATATTACTTGTTCTAAGTTGGTAACGTTAAAGTGTGACGATTAAAGTGTATTAACTGTCATAAGAAAGAGAACGAACGTTTGATACGTTTATTGAGTGTCTATAAAAGCAAATATAAGAAATAAGCCTACACCACATGCCAAGGCTGTTTGCCATGACGCACGTATCACGTGACTGGGCTGGTCCACTCAGCCGCTATTCTCGTTTTGTCAGTGACTAACGCATGATGACATCACGGTAAACAGCCGTGCCTCGTGGTATAGTAATTGTAACTACCAGTAACTTGAAGAGACGAATTCATTGCCTGTCATAAGCTTGAAATTGTAGACGAATATAAGTTGTACAAACTGAAATAGAGAAGCTCTTGCTTTCTTCTTTAAACTGCGTAAATAAATATCTTGTTTATCTTTGAATTTAAGTATCTATTTCTTGTGCAAATGAATTGGTAAACCCCGTCCGGGAAACGCCGCATTGGCATCATCGCAGTATAAGAATTAAGTAATTAAAGTGTAATATAGTAATTAACTGTGTGGTTTTAGTGATAAACCAGTATTAATGCTTCCCTTTTTTTGGTTTTAAACGGTTTTAGATGTCTTGGATAACTTCGCGAGAGCGTGTGTTTCGCTGTGAGTTAACAACTAAATTATTCTTATTTAAAGTCTTTAGGACAGGTAATAGGTGGCGCTGCGTACTCACAGTTAAGGTATTTACACACGCCTCTGCTTAATAAATAGCAACGCAAGACATCCAGTACCGCGGAAAGAGTGGTGAGCGATGAAGTACTGTATTACCATAGGATTTGTAGTAAAAATTCGATTTGTTCAGTTAAAACCTACATCTTACAAAACGTGATGACCTTATCTGGCAATTTACAAGCCTAATAATTTTATCTCACAACGATCTAAGTAAATATAATTTACTTACTTATTTGTTGGAATATTACATAAAATGAATAGTTTTGAACATTTAAAAAACGTGTTGCTGTTTCTATTTATAAGTCCAAAAAGCAACATTAATAGGTTTGCATCCGTATATAGTTAGCTGTTTCTATTTCGCAGTAAATTCCAGTGAAAGCATAACTTGAAGGCTGGTTGCCACCAAATGAAATTCTGCAGCATCTAACACCATCTTTCGCTATCTAGTTCTCTTTAGCGCTTGCTCGCAGGAATGCACAAAGCAATATCTTTCTTTTAACACAACAAACAACCCATTTTTCTAAATTTTAGGGTTGACCCTCTGAAGGTCAAGGATGAAATTTGGTGGATATGTTTTCCCAGTGACAAATTTGATCTGAATTTTTTTGTAACCTTCCACCAATTTTATGGTCTTAAGTTGTGTCAATATATCTCCATCGCATTGTGTTTGATTAACTTGATTTTTTTCTAATGACGTATGGTGGCTCAGGTATGTTCTGAACTAGGATTATTCAGCAGCATACAGCCCAAGTGAAGAATTAATAGTTTTCATGAATAACTGTAATGTTTTCACGACTAATTGCCGCTGTTTTTGGCTGCTGTTTTTGAGCAAATTTTTTTCTGTACATAATATCAACTTAGCATCATGTTCCTAGTTTGGTTTCATAACTACAGTACCCTGTTCAACCTCAAACAAATTCAAAGAGAAAGCTGCAGTAGTTCAGTCACAAAATTGACATGTAGGCAAGCATTTGCCCCCCTCCCCCAAAATATGTGCCCCTTTTTTAAGGTTGACGGTGCCTTGAGAATTTATTTCTCTGCCTAATATCGACTTAGCATCATGATCCTAGTTGGGTTTCATGACTACAGTACCCTGTTCAACCTAAAAAAATGTCGAAACTATAGCTGCATTAATTTGGGCACAAACTTGACAAGCAGGTGAGCATTTGTTCCTTGAAAAAATATTAGAGAAACCGTGACTGTTTAACATTAACCCTGACTTTAATTATTGAGTAAATATTAGGTATGTGTTAGTGCACTTAGAAGGATGCTTTAAAGGTTGACAATGTTACTGTCACTAGATTGTGCCACGGTAGATTCTTATATATCCCACTTGAAAAAATGCGGATGTCAAAGAATCGTAGCACTACTATAATTTATCCAATGACATTGGCTTAATAACTAATAGGGAGAGTTCTCTTTTTGCTGAAAAAATATCTAACATGGTAACAAGATTGTTGCATAAAAAATATGTTGCTGCCTTTTTAAGTATTCCAAAATAACAAGATTTGTAGTTGTAGTTGTATTTGTAGATTTGTAGTAATTACTTAATTAGGCCGGAGATGTTGTTTTTACACCTCCAACCCATGCACTGATCGTTTTCCAAAATAATCACGGTTCGTGCAGGCTCACTAGTGATGTAATCACCCGGCACGCCAACAATGGGCCCAGGATTTCTCCACACAACCCTAAAGGCACGCACATTACACTTCCGGTGCACACACTCTTCCACACAAAGCACCACACTGCACCACACTGCTTACATCACTAATTCGGCACACCAATTTTCACTCCTCAGCACTCTGCTCACCACTCAAAGAACAATCCTTCCACTTAAATGTTCAACACATCACATGAATGTCTTCAAAATGCTTTGTTTTCGCTCCATCCCAACTCAACCAACCATAACAAACAAACACACCAATCAACCCCAAACCAAACAATCCAACCTCCAGCTGTACCTATACAGTTCCAGAGTTCACCACTGGAGAATCACACACAAGCAAGGCAAAGCCCTTACACTCAGTAATAGGACATTTATCCCTCTTTCCATACCCTAGCATACACAGATCAAACACACTACACTCCCTTTCTGGAAACCTTCTAAGAGCATCGACATTCCCATTATCAACCCTTTTCTTATGTTCGATGTTGATAGACAAATCCTGAAGAAACAATGACCATCAGAATAGCCTTCCATTGTTACTTCCCTAAGATTTCAGTCAGACTAACGGATTGTGGTCCGTAAGCAAGGGAAAATCGAAAAAGCCAAATACGGGATTAGCATCTTAACCATCACCAAATAATTGCAAGAGATCTTTCTCTATCATTCTATACCCTCCACATGTTTATTCAACTTTTTTGACAAATACAACACTAGGGGTTCGAAGCCATCATCACCTATCTGCAATAAAACTAATGAAATACCCCTATCAGACGTATCTGTTTGCACTATGTAAGTTTATCTTGGATTTGGTGCTGCCAACACTGGAGGAGACGCAAGAACATGCTTTAGTTTGGTAAAAGCCACCTCATAATGATTTTGATCCTACTCAACTCTATCTGGAGCCCCCTTTTTTTTAGCCGATCCGTTAAGGGTTAAACTAACTGTGCATAGTTACTGATGTAATGAGATGAGAATAGTATCCTGTCAAGCCTAAAACTGACTTTGTCTTTTTTGTTTTGGGTGTCGAAATATCGACTATTGCTCTCACTTTGGCATCAAGAGGCCACCTACAACCAACGCCTACCTTATGCACCAAAAACTTGGCTTGGCATACCTAACTGACACTTTTTCTGGTTTGTAGTCAAACTGGCCTCCCTTACTTTTAACAAGAACATCATTACATTTTCCAAATACCCAGACAATACAGCTGAAATCAAACATTTCCCAAATGCTCAAGCCATGCAGCTGCAATCAGTGGCACATCTTCCAAAAATAGCCTTGCAGACACCCTTATGTCTACACACTTCTGTCATTAACCATTGGAAGAAAAATGTTGTGTTGACCAGACCCATATTTATTTTAAGATATTCAAGCACACCTAAATGGGGGTTTATTGCCGTCATCTGAAGAGCCTTTGGCGAATTAGGAATTTTCCAAAAACACCTAACTAGGTCGAAAACAGACCTAACTAGGTCGAACTTTGCTGCAGTGACCAACTCGACCATTTCTTCCAAATTAGGAATTGAGAACCTTTACAATTTTGTACCCCCGTTAAGTTCTCTGTTATCCACAATGGGCCTTGGTGTTTTACCTTCCTCCGTGACAAATAAGAGCAGTGAAGCATTGCTACTTATACTAGGCCTAATCACCCCTAAATCCATCATCTTTTAATCTCCTCAATCAATTCCTTCTGTTTCTGGGAACAGCTGTTCAATTGCTTTTGAACCTTTACCTCTTTTCCATTTCAATATCGAATTCGATCAGGTTAATGGTACACGGTTCAAAGGAAAACACCTCAGGAACCTAATCAAATACTTTAATCAGTTTGTTATTTAGATCAACAAACAGAGGCCAATCGTAGCTTCCTCCATAACTTGTCTGCCTGTTAGGAAACCAGCCTTCTCTCCTGCATCCCAAGTCTGCATTTCCAATTCTGTGTATCCAATTCTAACCAGCTACTTTCTCTTTACCCTTTACTTCTATTTCTGAAATCCTAACCTCATTAAAAGTCGCCACTTCCGCAAAAAGAAAACAGTTTCGTAAGATTGGCGTGGTACATCCTTACTGTATCTCCTTTATTACCAATTTTCATCTTACAATTCATCTGCCTTATTTTTTCCAACACTTCATACAGTCCTTTCCAAAATCCTTATAACTTATTCTTTTGATCCATTTTCATAACTAACAACTTGCTACCTGGCTCATAATCTCGTAATCTTGCCTGTTTGTTATAATAGACCTTATTCCTGTGCTGTGCAGCCATAGTCACCGTCTTAAAGAAATTTTGAAGTTTTGCCAGTCATTTAATCTCTCCACCATATAACCAATGACCGTACAACATATATCCACTTCCTTCTCAATCTACTTCTCCATAGTGAGTGTTAGTGGCGTCCTTAGGTTATGTCCATAAAGTAACTAGGCCGGAGTAAAGATTTTCGTTTCACATCGGGTAGAAAGTATGGATAACATAGCAGGCGCAATGGCATCGTCCCACTCCTCTGGGAACTTTGCCACTTAGGCCCTAATTATGTCCTTTAATGTCCTGTGCATTCTTTCCACCGCCTGCCATTGTGGAAGGTACGGCGTACTGTTTATCAAACTAATGCCACATCTTTCCAAGAAACAAGTGGTCAATTCCGAAACCTATGGCTTACCAAGGTTCGACTGCAGTTCTGCAGCAGGGACGACGCTAAGGGGGGGGGGAGATGAGGTGCTCACCCTCCTAAATTTTTGTTCTCCCTCCCTGGTGCCCACCCCCCCACCATCAGCTCAAAATCAAACGTATAAACGAAGAAAATTTTGGTTACTGATTAAAAAACTACGTTAGTTTCTTTCACATCGACAGGAAGACACATCAATGGAGCCTAGTTGTTACTGTGAGAGTTGTAAAATCATCTTTTTTCATCTGGATTTAAAGACATTCCCCCCAAAAATGGTGTAGAAAATGGCTAAGAACGTTCGGCGTGAGAAAGAGAATTGCAAGTGTTGGCAACTGTTGTCTATATTTTTTTTTTGGGGGGGGGGGGCACTGCAAAAGAAGAACTTTCGGTTCGCCTCCCTGGTTAAAATTGTTGCCCCACTGCTGCTTCCCCAGTAAAGTGATTCTGGCGTCGTCCCTGTTCTGCAGGGACCCCAACCTTGAAAATATCCCTAGCAACTCATTTACAACTTTGTGTGAGTTTGCATCCTTCACAGCCACAACCTCAAGTTATCTGGTAGACATATCTAATAATGTTAGGACAAATCTATTTCCTTTAGATGTGCATTTCAAAGGCCTTAAGAGATTTTCCAATACCTTCAAGAATGGCTCTTCTACCACCAGTACCTAACTTATCTTTTCTCAAGCCCTTTCGATTCTTTTATCAGATCTCACATCTCTTTACCTATTCCTTAACCTGCTTGCACATCCCTGGCCTCTTAAATAATTCCTGCAACCTTGCTCGTGTCTTTTTCATGGCCACATGCCCAAAATAGGCATTTGCATGCACCATTTTAACTAACTGATCTGTTAAATTCTCTGGCACCACTACTTGTTGGTCACACACCTTACGTCCTATATTAGCAGCTGACCATTGCCTTCGCAACACATAATTTTTCCAGAAAAAAACCTTGCCTTATGTCTTAGCTATTAACCTGCGCCCCTCCAACTCAGGATCAAGTAACTGTCCTTCCTTTAACACCTCAGTTTTAAGATCCAACAAGTCACTGAATCCTGCACTCAATAAACCTAAACTTTCCTTCGTTGCTACTTTTTTCACCTTTATCACTCACCTAGTCACCTGTTTACCTTTACTAGCAACACTTGTGTTTTTATTCACTCTAACGTGTTGCTTTTCATTTTATCTTTCCAATATATCGGACTTGGCAGCAACGATCTTGACACTCGATTCCATCATTCCAGTTTTAGCGACTTCTTTACAAGAAATATTTGTTCCTAACTTCCCTGCCTCTCGTCCTTTACTTAGAAAAGAGAATCTAATATGTCACCGTTGACGTATTTATCGATCAAATGCTCTTTAAAATGGCTACTTTTGTTGCTTTTCTTACCAGTCATACCCCTAGTAATAGCATTAACGGCCTTCTAGTAAAGTACAGAGTTGGAGAGAGGCAACTCAGTTGCATTCTGCCAAACAACAGAAGATAAAACTTCATGTTTCCCAGTATATGACTGAGGTCCAACTTTATTGCTAAAAACCACATCAATGAAAGCTCCCGTATCTAATAAATAGTACTGTGTCCACCATTAATCGTACACTCTTAACACAATTTACTTTCTACCGATCGTACACTATCCTTCCCTTTTACTGTGGTAATTAACTTCCCACTTTGTTCATCGCCCATTTGAGTACAAACGTTAGCAACTGAAGCTGTTACACTGTTTTTAAGGCAATCTCTTTTTAAGTGGAAACTGGATCCACATCCATAACATTTCCTTGCGTCATCTAACTTTAAAAGCACTCTCCCGTCTGTCTGATTACCATTATTCGCTTGCAGCCTTGCCTGTGCATTGTTAGCCGAAGCTTGATCATTGTTACCTGAGTCCTTGTTCCCGCTATTACCATGTGTACCATTATTTGAATTCCCGCTCCCTTAAGAATTCCCCCATTTTTCGAATTACTATTCCGTATGAATTCCGGCCTTTCTGCCTATCATCTTGGTGCCTATCACCTTGGTACCAATTGCCATTATGATACCTGCCATTCCCATAGTTACCACCACCACCGCCAGGAAGGTAATTTTTTTTTCTGTGGCCGACCACCACCTCTATCGGGGCAACTCCCTTGCTTTAAGGCTACCTCTTGATGATTGGCACAATAATTGTCTGCCAAAGAAGCCACATTTAAGACAGACTCCTGTTTACCTTTATCAATCAACCACGCCCTTATCAGCTTAAGCCTTCTATTAACAACTGCTGAAACAATTTGTGAAAAGAATCTTCACAATCCAATTCTTTAACCCATTTTTGCCCAAAGTTGTCAAATTGTCAACAAAGTCGAGATAGGTTTGCTTGTCAGTTTTCTGAGCAGATAGAAAGTGTTCCGTTATGGTAAACCTGACTATAAGGGCTTTAACGTATACGTCAAGCTGTGCAAAGTCGTCATCTGATAAACGCATCAAACTTTTCCACACTTTCCCAGTCAACAATGACAAAACCCTAAAGGGCCATGCCTCCTTTTTAAAACCCATCCTCTTACAAATGTTTGTGAATCCTGACAAAAATACTAAGATGATGTCTTCATTCTCCTGAAATCGTTAGGATAACTTAGATATGTCATAGTTTTCTCTTGCTGAACTGATTCTGCCTTTACTTTCAACTGCTGTTCTTTAAAGTTTATCTCACGCGACTGCACCTCCTCGTTATGCTTCCTATTGTGTTTGCTAATCTGTAGCTTATGTGCAAATTTTTTGCTCATTAACGGGACATGTAATCCTGAGAATATACCTTCATAATTTTGTAACATCAATTAACCAATGGGAAGCCAGTAAATTGCAGCTACCAGCCAATCACGCCTCCTTAACATGGATAAAACGACCACTGGGTGTTTTATGAGACTAAACTGACAGCTTGGTCCATCCATCTTGTTTTTCACTGACGAATCGACCATCTCTCTGGTTTTGCAGCGTAATTCTAGCAAATAAATAAATTATTAATAATCGTCGTAAAACTTAGTACTAATGTTATGGGATAATATTCTATTTTAAACCTGAGAAACAACGTCTTCATTAAAACAAAACACCTATTTACTTTGCTTGATGCGCCGAGACTTGTATCGTCCTACAACAATCGGCTGCTTTCACGGTGAGTTAGGCTATTTTTGGCAAGTTTGTGATGGATTGTTGGGGGAACAAAACTGCTTTATCCATCGAGGCGGAGGTAGAAAATACCTCTCAGTTTTGAGTAGCTAACAATTCGTCTCTCAATTTTCTCTCTCTTTCAAGACTCCTCCCTCTCCCATTTCTCCCTTTCAAAGTGAAGTTTCTCCGCGTCCTGTTCCAATCTTATTCTAGCTAATGCCTCCTCCTCATCCTTCCTGTCTTGTTCACTAGCTAGCCCTTTCCCGTTCCAATTCAGCTTCTCTAGCATTTGTTTCTTTTTCTAGCTCTGCTTGTCTAGCTTATCTTTCCCATTCAAAGTCTTCCTCTCTCTCCTGTGAAACACCTTCCCTTGCAAATTTTTTCTTTATAACCTGTAATCTGACTTTATCCAATTCTCTCTCTTCGTCTTTTTCTTCTGCTCCCTCTCTTTTTTCCTCTTAACCTCCTCACGTGCCTTATTGCCAGTTCTAAATCCTGATGTAAAATCGTCCGTCCCTACAACCCTGCTTTTAACATTCCAACAATTTCACGCTTCTTTTTTGGCACCTGCAACCCTAATTCATCACAAGTCCCTCTTAACTGTTGCACAACAGTTTTTTCACTAATCAAATCCATGACTAATAACTTTTCTTTACAAAGCAACAAACAAACCCAACATGCAACTGTACTGACCAGCAAAACACACTTTTTCCCATTAACGCCCTGTTACAAGAGAGTTGCAAAGTTCGCCTTGCTTGCCTGTTGCCGTGTTACAAAGACACCGCCAAATTAGCTGCTTACATTGCTGCCCAGGAAGGAAGAGTTGATTCTGCGATAACGTCAAACTTTAATTTCGCCTCTTCTGTAGCTTGACTCGTCCCAAAATTACCCGCAACACTCGACGCCGTGTAGCTTTCTGTACCGATCGATGCACCTCAAGATGTTTGGTTGTTCTCCGTCACTCGTCCAGTTTCAACAATTTTCTCTGGTGGTTTGTGCTTGCCTCGATTTGACTGCTCTTCAACGTCGAGTTTCACCAGGTTTGTAGTTGATGCCAAAACTTAAATAGCTCGACCAAGACGCCAGAAAGCCCCTTTAACCAAAGGAATGCCAGTTGCTGCCAAATCTTGATATCTTCTGTTGGAATAAAAGCATACTAGGGTTGAAGGACAACTTATTGTCGCCAAATAACTAGATCGAATGGTGGAGTAAATGACTTGTAGAGTTGAATGACCACCAGCTTGCTACCAAATAAAATCATTAAATGGCACAGTAAATGACTTCGTGGATTGAGGAACCACCGCTTGCCACCATTATAAAATCAACAAACTGTATTAGCTGAACCACTGGCTGGCACCATTATAAATCATGGTTCAACTCAGAGTTGTGGTAAAAATCGTTTACTTCGGAGGAATCAAAATTTACATCACAAAAGAATTTAGCACAACTCATGCCAACTGAAACGATGAAATTATCCTCTGAGTCAGCCAACAAACATGATGTCTGCACCAATGCCTGTCTTTGCATGAACGTTTGTTTATATGCCGTTCTTCCCGCCTAAAATTGTAACAGTTTACAAACGTGGAATGCACGTGTTCGATGCTGGTACCAATTTGTATCAAACCTTGCCTTCTTGAAGGCAACAGTCTCTCTTGACATTTCAGCCGAACACCTTAATTACTCCGTAACGACGGGCAATTAAGTAATTAGGCCGGAGATGCTGTATTTACATTGCCATCTCTTGATATTTCCTACTGAGGGTCATTTTTCTAATGCTATACTCATGAATAGGTATCCCACATACTTCCCACCTCCCCCGCCACCCACTACCACAACTACACTTTCGGCATGGCAATGTGACCACCACAAGGAGCCAGCACGAAGAACGACATACTAACAATACGTTGTTCTCCTTGCCGGCTCCCTGCACTCGAAAATGTTTGTTTTAATGCAAGCAGACGATCAGTTAGAAAGATTGTAGAAGAAAATTTATCACTCGGCCAAAGTTAAGCTATTTCTCTGCACTTGAAAAAAAATAACGACACATGCTGGTGGTGTTCCTTACATGCACCTTGCACCTATACCCTGTTACTAATTTTGCACCAAATGCCTGGTGGCTACTCTACGTATTGACACTCTCTTACAGTATATAAAGCTATTACCTTGCTGTCCATTGGCTACTGTTACACTGAGTGTCATATTATTATTGCCACTTATTACCACTCTGAACTTTTCAATTGGCGATGAGTGTAAAAGCCAAGATGTTAATTTAGCATTAATGAAGGAATAGTAGTAATTTTTAATCTTTCCCGCTATGCACCAAACTAGCTACGAGTCCGTGTGGTGGATGGACGTAGCTAGTGCGGGAGTACAATATCTGCCATTTCAATTTTAAAACTTGTAGTTTAAAATTTTCTGAAAACACTTACTTGTCTGCTGTGTCTTGACTTGTATGCTGTATTTCCAATATTAACATTGGTATACAAGAGAGTTGTCTTCGGTTTGGTCAGATAAGCATAGACATTATTCAGTAACGTTTCTTCATGACGGGTTTCTTCAGCGGCACCAATTGGTGGGGGGTGAAGAGGGATAAGCTTGCGTGAGGGAATAATTACAAAGGTGTTTGTGAAATATACTACATTGTGGTGTTAGTAACGTGAAACTACTGCGTTAGTGGCGTTTACTAGTGGTGTTAGTAGCGTTTAAAAGCATTTTCTATATTGGTTACTATAAACGTGTCAGTAGCGCAAAATTTACTATAAAACATTCAGTACTATAAATGTGTTAGTAACGTTAGAAACGTTTATGAAAACTAAAGTATTAGTTGGTGTTAATAAATTTATCCGGTTCATGTATCTATGCCATGGCCAGCCAATGAAGGTGCATAATCAAGTTAAACTGTAAAACGATTATCAGTGAATTTAAATGTGAATTTAAAGCTTTAAAAGTAAATACAGATGCAAACCTATTTACGTTGCCTTTTGGACTTATATGTCAAACTGCCTAAGCGGGAATCGAACCCAGGACCTTTGAAACCAAAGGCCAAGGTCCTACCGCTGAGCCGTACTGACACGGCCAACTAAAAAGGTTTCAAAGGTCCTGGTTTCGATTATCCGCTCAGGCAGTCTGACATATAGGCCCAAAAGGCAACGTAAATAGGATTGCCTCTGTATTTAGTTATTTCTTGTGAGCCTTTGGCTTTCCTGTCTCTAAAAGTAAAGTTATTGGTTCAGTGGTGAATTTGATCAAAGGAGTAAATAAATTGTTTGTGAAACAATGTTGTAACAGTGATTTAAAACTTGAAGTGTAAAAATTTTAAAATGAAAATAGCGCAAGTGGTGCAAAACTGCATAAAATTGTGATTAGTATGTTTGCAACTAGTGAAAAAATGTCCCGTAAAATGTTGGCCATTTAGTGGTTGAGGTATGCCAAGGTTATTATTATGGACTAACAATCAGCTATTTGTTTAAATACTTATTTGTTTAATTTGCTTAGTGCACGGTGGAAGTGTATACACGTATTGTTTTGTTGTTACAATTGTGCTCAAAATTGTGGTACAACATTTTAGTACTGTGCAAGCACTACATAAGAAAGTGTGACAGTGTTCCCTGTTTTGATAAAAACATAGATCGTTGGCATTACCGCTACGGAAACTAGTTGGGGAATTTAAGTATAAAGTTGTAATTTACTGATCAGTTATCTTTTGTTTAAGTAATCGAAAGTAACTTAGCTGGTTGCACAAAACTAGGCTTGGTCTGATCCAAGTATACCGTAAATTCTCTATTTATGGCTGGGTCCTCATTTGTAGCCGGTCTCTAATTGTAGCCGGGTGTTTTCCCAATCACGAATTAGTAGTAGCCGATCTCTAGTTGTTGCCGGGTCAAATGGCTTGATTTTGGAAAAAAATTCTGAAAAATTCTTAAACCTTTACTGTACAGTTTGACCTCAACCTCTCATGTTAAAGCCGAAATTTCGATGCTTAATTTCTCTGCTGTATTTGAGTATTTTCCCCTCAAATTTAGTATACAAGCTTTGTTGGACTTGGTGAACGCGTGTACCAACTTTTATTAATTTCCGATTGGTCACATCGGATATCTGGATTTGAGCTGCTATCGAGGTTTTCATTTTTGGCTTCTTGTTGTACTTGTTGTCACGACACGTTTCTACTACGCTCTCTACAGATCAAACTATTTGTCCTAGGAAGCTTATTCTTAGCTCATTTTACAGGGATTGCTCCGTAGATGTGCCTTTTCCGTTAGGCCCTTTCTAATTGGTCAAGTGGTTCAGAGATTAGGAAGCTCTAAACGACCAGATTGATTGTTTTACATTGTTTTAAAGATTGTTTTTATTCAACAACGCCAATCAGCAAACGCCAGCTGCAAGACCCAGAATGAAGAAAATCTGTTTGTTTCATATTAGTTTGTGCAAACCGTAATTGATAAAGATACAAAACATTAAAACAAGATAATCTAAACTGCTTGGTACGCCAAAGTAGCACGAATTAGAAAACAAAAACGAACTCGTTTGATGCTTAAGGTAAGGTTTAACTGATCCGAAGTCAAAACAGCAAAGGAACACAAATAAACTTTCCTGTAAGGTTACAGATACTGCAGTGTTGTCTACGTTTAGTCCACGTGAAACCTTACTGCTGTATCCAACCATTAATCGCATAAATAAAATTAAAGCCAGAGCCCAAATTTCAAAACTTTTCATGCCCAAGCAAAGGAAGAATAATGTAAGGCTACACACTCGACTACTTTTTTGGATAAATATTTTCAGTGTTCTTCAGTCACGTCGTCTACTTTTCATTCAACACCTTACTGATATACATTATCATTTTTCAAGATTTTTAAACACTTTTCCAGGCATGGAATTTCATTATTACTTTCTAGGACATTTCCAGGTTTTTAAGGACTCGTACGAACCCTGTACAGCTGTGCTAACCTCACTAAGACGATCAGTTTTTAAACATTTTCCAGCGATGCCGTTTACCAAACAGAATTCACCAGTTAGCTGACTGTACAGCTGTGCTAACCTCACTAAGACGATTAGTTTTTAAACATTTTCCAGCGATGCCGTTTACCCAACAGAATTCACCAATTAGCTGATGAATCGTATGCAAAAGAAGAATTGTAAAAACATATGCGTACAGCAGTAAGGTTTCACGTGGACTAAACGTAGACAACACTACAGTATCTGAAACCTTACAGGATTGTTTATTTGTGTTCCTATGCTGTTTTGACTTCGGATCAATTAAACCTTACCTTAAGCATCAAACGAGTTCGTTTTTGTTTTCTATTTACTAATGGTTACCACCACGTTGAGGTTTATTAAAGAGTAATGGTAAAAGCATTCATGCGACAATATTTAAATTTCTTAATGTCAGACACATGTTCTACATGTATTAATGCTGTAAATTTCCTTTCTAAATTGTGTAGTAGCCGGTCTCTAATTGTAACGTGGTCAAATTGGTTTGTTTTTTTAAACCAGTAGCCTGGGCTACAAATGGAGGATTTACGGTATGTTTATGCAGGTTTAAATTTTTTTTGAATGTATGATAGTTTATTGCATAATATCTCGAAGTTTGTTACGTCAAACTTGTATGAGCCTACAATATTCAACAAATACACATAAGTGAAAAAAAGAACTTAATTTTTTTTATTATGGTGCAAAGAAAAGAACCTCCATGAAATACGTAAGTACTTGTGAATATAGGTTCATGACAATCAATTAAAAAAAAACACGAGGTTTATCAATACAAGAAAAAAAAACATAGTTTCGTTGTATAAAGTAACAGTAGAGCTTTGTAACAATTGTCCAAAACAAAGAAAATTACGCGGTACATGTATTTTAACAGAAAAATTTCAAGTTGTACAGTAATTAATAAACAAAAACGGAACGTTAAATGTTTAGAGTAAGGGTCTAAAAGTCAAAACCTAGAAGGAACACGGACAAGCTTTGACAGTAAGGGTCTACGTGTAAAATATTGTAACATGCTGGTAAGCATTATACCCTTACTACCCGGTGGTTAGCTTAGCTCTACTCTATTCGGACAGAATGTGTATGATCGGTTGTAGCAGGTTTCTTTGTTCTTAGAATATTGTTATGGAACATTAGGAACACAATTTTCTTGTGAAGTTTGGCATTTTGTCTTTTGATGCTTTAGAATTTTTTATTATATTTCGGAGATTTACAGTAGAGGATAACCAGTAATGCTCTCTGCTGCGAATACCCTGCTATGTTACTAAATGGACAAATAATTTTCAACATAAAGCAAAGCAGCAAACGTATACCAACCACTGGATCATCACATGGGTCATTGTAGGAGGATTTCCAGTTTTTCGTCAAAATGTATTTATTTCTGACCACCAGGTAGTAAGGGTCTAATGCTTACCAGCATCTTACAAAATTTTACACCTAGACCCTTACTGTCAAAGCTTGTCCGTGTTCCTTCTAGGTTTTGACTTTTAGACCCTTACTCTAAACATTTAACGTTCCGTTTTTGTTTATTAATTCGTGTTACTTTTAGAATTGCAGCTAAACTGTAAAACAGTGCAGTTAACGGTCCAAATTGAAAGTTTAACACAGAGACCCTAGGCTGACTCTTACTAACACTGGCTATCGCCAGTTAATAATAGAAACAAATCCTTTAATCTTCAGTCTTGCAGCTGGCGTTTGCTAATTGGCATTGTTGCATAACAACAATGTTTAAAACAACGTAAAACAATCAATCTGGTCGTTTACAGCTCCATAACCCCTGAACCACTTGACCAATTAGAAAATGCCTTATGGAAAGGGCACATCTACAGAGCAATACCTGTAAAATGAGCTAAGAACCAGCTTCATAGGACAAATGGTTTGACCTGTAGAGAGGACAGACGAAAGTATCCCCAGAACAACAACAACAAGAAGAAGCAGAACAAGAAGTTGTCTATTTGGTCCCTCTCTGGATCTCGGATTTGGCTGGACCGAATTTCACAATTTTTGGAATGTAGAGAGGCCTTGACTAGTCGAGGCTGGATTCCAAATTTGGTTTTAAAATGTTCACTTTTGACGGAGTTATAAGCTCTCAAAGTTAAGAGTTTAACACAGAGACCCTAGGCTGACCCTTACTAACACTGGCTATCGCCAGTGTTAATAATACATCAGAAGCGCACAGCCGTAAGGTTTGCCAAGTCCGTCAGCGAAATTTGTGATCTTCCGAATTGCTTGCTTACCGCGTTACAGATATACAATAACAAAACGTGCAACACAATTAGTTTTTATCTATTAGATTTATCACATTTATTTGGCAATGATAATACCTGTAATAACTGTAATAATTGCGTGCAGCCTGCTTATAAAGAATTTTTTTTTAATCTGAATTTCATGTGGTGAGAGCTCAGTCGATAAATATGTTGATTTCTCGAGATAGGTTCGAGTCCAGATAACAGTCGAATTTTTATTTTTAATCTGGCAACGATTTCAAAGATCGAGAGAATCACGTGATAATATACGGTCAAGCAGGGATACTGAATCTGAGTTCTTCGCCTCTTTTGGATTTATTTATATTTATTTTTTAAAAGTCTTATTTACTAAATAAAATAAACAATTTTATTAAAAAAAAAAAAAAAAACTATCGGTATTGATACATGATGGCTACTTAACGTATTGTGGTTTGGATGTGTTGTTTTATGTACACAGCAACGGTCTAAAAACATGGTTTCGGTACACCGGAAGGCCTTGCCGTGCCGACACACCTCTGTTTCACTGTCGTTTGCTTTTGCTCTGGCTAAGTGCTAAACAAATGTCGTTTAACTTTTTGCCGACTGCTCCAGTGACTGGAAACCCAAGGACACACAAATACGTTCACCTGAAAAGTGCAGCAGTGATACAGGCAATACCCCGAGGCAGCAAAGCTACCTACCTGACTGGCTTCTCTTGGCCAAAGTATAAGCTAACTGACTGACCTTAAGATACTTTCTCTACGCAAGGGAAGACCGTCACCTCTTCACCCAGCTAGACCCCAACCATTTTTTATTTTATTTTATTTTTACTTTTCAGTATTTATTTATTTTTTATTTTGGAGAAACCATATTTGAGGACAGACAAGTTTGGACAAACGTTTGAAATTAAAATCAGGCTACTAGAATGGAAAGTTGCTGGTGACCTTACGCCGACTGTCAAAATTGATTTATTTGTTTTCCGGGTTAAAGGGGATATTGAGTGATTAGCAATTCCATAATGTCCTTAGTAGCCTACGGTGAGGAATTGTTTTCTTGGACTTTGACCTTTGGAGGACATTTTTCCATTCAAGTCCCGTGGTCTTATACTGTAATAATATTGTAAACATACTATATAATATGTACAATATTTACACTGGTTTATTACAATGATCAGCCTTTTTTAACTGTCTTAAATACAAAAAGAACCATGAAAATCCGTTGCAAACAGTATTTTATACAGTAAAAAGAGAGAATTTGACATTTACCAGTTGCCACTAGATGTCGTTTAGAAAAATATATTAACTGATTTAGCTTGGATGCCTACATTTTTTATTTGTTCCCGAAAAATTGATCACAAAGGTAAAACTACAATATTTTAAAATAAACGAGTTATTTAATCGGCTGATAGGTGTACATACTAACTAACAACGGCTTCTATAGTGGCAAGAAATGGCGCTAAAATTGGCCACCTTCAAATTCTTTCTTTTTACTGTATAATTGCATAGCATGCAACGGATATTAATTTTTTTTTTAAATTAATTTACGATAGTTCAGCAAAAGACTAGTTTAATACACAAATTTAAATCTAATTTTTTGTCCTTGAAAATGCTTTCGGAACATTGATCAAATTTGACTGAATGTAACCAAACCTTGTCACACATGAGTGCCAACAAAGTAGCAATCAATTTTCACGCAGAGTGTAACCGTGAAAGTGTGTATTGTGTATCCTGCAAAAGCAAACTAATATTACAGGCCCGAGTTTTCTGTACTGGCTGTTGCCGAAACGCACAACGTCAGTAAAAATTATGTACGTAGATAGTTCTCAATTTTCTTAAAGGGACATCCGGCTTGCCTTATAACATTCCGCGTGCCAAATTACAGCTACGCGCAGATCGTCATCCGAGCAATTACAGTGCCAAGGTCGGCTGGGGTGGTAGCTGCGTTCCTCGCGTAGTTGCTGTCTCGGTTGGCTTTGTGAATAGTTACACGAGACAGAATCAAGTCAACGATTGTGTCGTCACAAACCGAAATGATTCTCGTATTTTAAAATCACAATTTATAATTTTCTAGGCTAGTGTCTTATAATTTTGCTTCGGCGATCTATTGGAATAATTAATTTTAATTTTTATCGCATTAGTCTATTAGATTTTAGATCTCATGGTAATTATTAGAAAATCAGTAGATGTACACACAGAGATGAAACGTCATGATTATTGTACGCGCGCAATGCATCATTTATTGACGGGTCGTTCTCAAATATAGTTAACAATATTCAACAGAAAATCTCCTAGACGCCACATTTTAAAACTTTTTTTTTTAGCAAGGGAAACA
>JAHWFP010089262.1:23340-37573 GCA_023313725.1 Lithobius niger
GGCACGTGCTCTGTCACGCATGCGCCCTTGGTTTTTGGGCCTTTTTTTTCTTGTGCTTCGTTCATAATAAATTACTCAGTCTGGACTCAGCAGCTGAATTGACAACAGCTCCTTCTCTGCTTCCTTAATCATGTTCGAATAATTTGGAACCTTCTAAGCCTTTTCTTTAGGCTTAAGGCCCTTTAGGCCTTTTCTCTTCTTGAATTTGGAACACGACTTCTTAAGCTTTAGTCATGTTCTGAGTTAAATTCAGTTCATCCTATGGTAACTATGATAAGTAAAGCAACACTTCTAGTCTTTAAGTCTTTCTTAAGTTAGTTTAAACCTAAACTAACCCATTTTAGGTCATTTAGGAACCCAGAGGGATTGCTTTGGCCTAAAAAAGCCCGTGGTGGATATCTGTTACAAGGTATTCATTGGAAGGCATCCCTCAGGGAATAGCGGTCTCGAGGAGTGGTAAAGAGGTTCCGTCAGGGACTAATGCGCGATAGATTGGTATAAGCAAATTCATTCGCATCGACCCTTATTTACCAATTTCGTTAGGGGCCACCCACTTTGGTTTGATGCTTTCCCCTTAGTTATTTCCGCAAAAGGAGTGTTTTCCTTCTTTCATTTACTGTTGATTTATCAATAGTATTAAATGCTAGAAAATATTTTTTTTAAATAATAACACAGTTCCTTAAGCTACTAATTTTAAGGATATGCATTTTTTTTATAGATATCTTCGGTATTAATGTCTGTGTTTTGTTTAAATAAAATTTTAATTATTTTATTTTGTATCTTTTGTAAACGTTCTATCAGGTATTCTGCAGCAAATCTGTAATTTTCTATTCCATACCTAAGATCAGATTCAACCCAAGCATAATAAAATGCCTGTCTTTTTTTAAGTTTAAAACATCTTTTAAATAGTATAATTTAGGCATAATACCTCTCAGTTTCTAAATTATTAAGTCGATATGAATATTATAATTACAGTTTTTATCTAGTGTAAGACCCAAATATTTTGCCTGCCTAACTTCATTTAATTTTAGAGTACCTAGGTTTGAGTTTAAGAAAATATTTTTTTCTAACTTTACGCTCATATGAAGTGTCTTTATATTCATAAATACTGTTTTATTTTCACTAATGTAAACGTCATTTTCCACACACCACTCAGTAATAATATCAAATAATAATAATAATAATAATAATAATAGCTTTATTCAAGTGTATGCATACATGTCAGCTAAAGCCAAACAAACAAACATACAAAAGGCACGAAGTCTGAAATATTTGTTTGTGCAAGCAGTTTCCATATATATTAATATTTCATTCCATTATACATGTCTTTAACCATATAAGTAGCCTATGTAATTATATTGACTAACTGTTTATTAAATATGGTTTTTTAAAAATTCTATAGTTTTAATCCATTTTTTAAATTTGGGTTTGCACGTTTTTTGTTAGTTTTCAAGTTTCTTAAATGTGTAGGTAACTTGTTCATGTACGTTGTCCCTCTTTTCCCATACGAGTTTCTCCATTGTGGTTCAATTATTCATTTATTATTACCTCTTACAGCTCTTGTTGTTTCATTCCTTTTTTCAATTTTGAAGTAGTTTTTTCTTATAATTTCAAACCTGTGTGCTTGTTCAATATTTAATAGATTTATGCGTTTGTATATGTCTTTGCTTTTTTCATTTTCATGTTTTTTAAATAGTACTTTTATAGCTCTGTTTGTAACTTTTTGTAATTGTGAAATCATAGTTTTCGTTGTTGACCCATAAATTGATATACCATAATTTATATACGACATAATTAAAGCTTCAAAGAGAATTTTTTTATTTTTTTCATTTAATGTGTTTTTAATTTTATAAAGAGTTGGTATTGTTTTTCTGATATTTAAGCTTAATTTTTCTATATGTTCATAGAATTTCCAATTGTTATCGAGTTCAAGTCCCAAATATCTGTTACAATGTTTGTGTACAAATTTCTTACAGTTGCACATTGAAGTGTTACAATTATCTTTACAAATGGTGATGTCGGTTTTTGTGTTTTTCATATGTGATGTTTTTATTGGTATATAGTATGTTTTGTCATCGTTCATTATAAGGTCATTTTGTAAAAGGTAGATTCTCAGTTTATCAAAATCGTTTTGTAAATGTTAATCATTTTTTTACTGTTGTAGTGTATTGAGAGTAAGAAGATATCGTCAGCATAAAGTGTTATTTCAGATTTCCATTTCACATCTAGCAAGTCATTTATATACATTATAAAAAGTATAGGTCCCAGTATGGAACCCTGTGGCACTCCATACTTTATGTCTTTCCAAGTGCTATTTTCGTCTCCAATTTTTACATTACATGTTCTATTGGTTAAATAACTTTTTATTATGTTTAACATTTTACCTCTGAGACGAGTTTTATAGATTTTTTCAAGCAGAATGTCAAATCTTAGTGTGTCAAAAGCTTTACTTAAGTCAATTTGAACTGCCTCCACAAATTTACCCTCATTAAGAGCTCTTGTCACATTGTTGTTTATGTTTTCTAATGCATCAATTGTACTTGTTCCTTTCCTATATCCAAACTGATTTTTATTTAGATATTGTATTTGTTAAAGAATGTTTCAATTTTGGTGGCAAAAAATTTTTCAATAATCTTATTGAGGACTGGTAGCAGTGATATTGGTCTATAGTTGTTTATGTTAGATTGTTTGCCATTTTTAAAAATTGGTCTTATTATTTACTTTTTCAGTGCATCCGGCCATTTCTCAGTTTTTATAATACTATTTATGAGTATTACCATGAATTCACATATGTCTTCTTTTGTTGCCAGGAAATGCTCTAACAAAAAACCATCATAACCACTTGATTTTTTTTGGTTTTAACTTATTTAAGATCACTTTAATATCATACACTGTTGCTTCGTAAATTGCCATGGTTTTATTTGCATTCGTTTTTGTGTGATATCTCATTTTATTTTAGATCAAAATGTTTGTTTTCCATTAAGTCGTTTGTACTTTGTCTCATTATCAACATCCGGTATTTGTTTTTGAAAATTAAGTGAGAATTTCTCACACATCCTTAAAATTATTCGTGCCAAAATTTTTTTGCACTAATTCTTCAATGCTTTTTCTGTGATTTTCTCTTCCTAAAGTTTGATTTATTTTGTTCCAAGTTTTTTTGCCATCTGTTTTGTGTTTCTCAAAAAAATTACCGTAGTAAAGTTGTTTTGCATTATTTCTTTCTTTTACAATTTCTTTTTCAATTTTCTTATAACTATCCAAGTCTGAAAAGTCATCAATTCTGTTAGTGTTTTTTCTTTTATTATTTTTTATTTTATTCCATAGCCTATTTTTTCATTTATTTCTCTAAGCAAGTTGTCATTCATCCATTCTTGTTTCTTGTTATTATTCTGTTATTGTTTTGTTTATTGTTTGTCGTTTTTTCTTTGGAGTATTTTTTATATATGTTTCTAATTTTATCATGTATTTATCATATATTACATTAGTGTCATTCACATCTTTAAGAAAGTCCCAATTTATGTCTTTTAGTGCTTTAATTACTTTTTTGTTGTTAATTTTTTTTAATCCACAATCATTTTGATTTTTTGAATTTTGATTTTTTTTTACCCTTTTTTACAGTTTTCTTTATGCTTAATGCTGTGTAGTAGTGATCGGCTAGTTTCATTGTAATGACTGCACCCTTACAATTAGTATCTGTAATTTTTGTAAAAATGAGATCAAGACATGATCTTGTATAAGTGTTGTTCAGTATTTCTTCTCTTGTAGGTGTTACAATATGTTGTGTGAAGCCATAGTATGCAATAAGATTTTCAAATTTATTTAAGTCACTTTTTTCACATGCACTTTGTGTCTCAATTAAGGTATTGAAATTAAAGTCTCTCATGAAAATGACATTTGTTTCTTTAAGACTTTCCTTTTGCCTAAAGATTTTTTTAAATTCTGCTATGTATATTTTTCTATTCAAAGACGGTTTCCTGTAGCGTATAATAATGATGTAATTATTATTATTATATTTTAATTTGATTTCCAAATTATCATTTTCTCCCAATTTGACTATCTCACATTCTATACTACAAAAGTCATTCGTTATAAACACAAGTATACCACCTCCTTTTTGTTTGTCCCTACAGACACTAAATTTTTTTATAATTACAGATATCATAGTTGATTGTTTCATGATCACTTATGTTAGTTTCCGTAAGTGTTAAGATATCCCATTAAATATCACTTTTTGTAATTTCACAAATCAATTCATCCCAATTCTTCCTACAGCTTCTTATGTTCACATGCTTAATCATAAAACTGTTGTCATGAAAATTTTGTCACTTTTTAACTTTTCAAAGTTTTCATACACATTGTTTTGATTTTCAAATACCTGCTCCATTACTTATATTACTTATTGCACTATTTTCTGCTGATGGTTTGTTTTGATCTTCAGTGTTTCAAGATCACTTTCACTTTTTATTGTGTACACTTGTTTGCCTTGATCACTTCTTCTTACTTGAATTTACCCTTCTTTGAACCATATGTATTTAGAAGTTGCTTTTAGCTCTTGTTTAGTTTTCCATAGTAATCCCTTATAGAAGGGCGTCATGTGTTCATTGATAAATATTATATTGTCACTTCGTGTTCTGTATATATTTGTCATACCACTTTTTTTCCGTTGATCCACAAGTCGCAATATTCTCTACATTTGAACTGTACAATGATCGTGTCGGATTTTTCTCATTTTTTTTGTCGGTATTCTATGTACACGGTCTATATGCCAGTTTGCATATCCTTCTATGTTCACTGCAATGACCAGGCCACCTATTGTTTCCAACATTTGTTCATTTTTAACATTATCTACTCCATATATTTCAATGTTTTTATTTCGTGTATATTGCTCCGTTTCATGTTGATTTAGTTTAAGTTCCATTAGTGAAGTCTTACTTTCAGTTTCTTCTTTTTTCATTCCGTTGAGTTTATCTTCAATTATATCAAGTCTCTTCTTGAGGTCCTTATTTTCCAGTCGTATTTCATTATTTTTCTTTTTCATCTCCTCATATTTTTCTTCCATGAATTTCATTCCCTCTATTATTTTCTCGTTTTCTTTTTTCATTTCAAGAAGTGTTTTTTTCTATTCTAGCAATTGCTAAATCTCTTTCTGTTATTTGTGCTTTATTTTCCTCCACGTCTTTCAAGTTCTTCTTTATTTTTTCAGTTTCACTTTCGTCTTCGCTGTTTTCTTCGTTTTCGTCACTAGTTGTTTCACTTTCATTATTTGTATATTTCTTTCCATCCTTGTCGGTATTCGTTGAATTTGTTCTTCCAGGCCTACAGCGCTTGCACTTCCATTTTTTTATTCCCTTTCCCATTGCTTTTATGGTTGCTGCCGCCAGCCCTGCACATTTATGATGGTATTTACCCTTACATTTGGTGCAGTTCACTATATCTCCCTCATTTGATTTAAGCACGTTCTCACAATCCTGGCACCTTGACATGTTTGTATTTTAAACCAGACACAGTCAAGCGTATTCAATGTCATTTATACATGCTACGTCATTTTTGATATTGACGTCATATATGTATTCCTCGTCATTTGCGAACTTCATTTTCGTAGCTCACAATCCCGCTCGTGCATTTCGAAAGTTTAAGACACCAATCCTCTAAAACTACTTCAGTAAAAAACCCGTGGTTGGTCTCTAAACACTCACCAGAATGACATCTTTCAGCACGTTATCTGTGTTTGTGCATTTCGTGAAGTTTACCACCAAAAAATGTTCCAGTGTGGGAGAGTGGAAAATCGTCCACACCCAGTTTTTAGCCTCTAACTAGCCTCTATTAATAATAATAATAATAGTAATAATATTGTTTAATCAGCAATGAGTATACAGCATGTGCACATTCAAAAAAGCACAAAGCTATAAGCTTGTATGTGCACTGACTGTTAACTATGTACATATACAACAGACCAATAAATATTGTTACAAAAATCATTAAATTACTAAAATTAATTACAGTCTTGTAACGTGGTATTTAGAGGTGCAGGAAGTTTTTTGTAAGTTGGTAATAGTTTTGTTTGGCTAATTTGATTTCTTTGGTTGTCTGTTTCTTTGCTAATTTATAAGCCTCAAGCTGTTTAGTTGTTGGAGTAGTGTTTTCGAGATGGTCTACCAAAGTTTATTCTTCCTATTAATTTTAGTAAGGAGAACTTTATTCATCCTTTCAGTTTTAAAGTTGAAGTTAGGATTATTTTGGTTGTTCTTATTTAAATTTAAGTGTCTGTTGCTTGAGTAAATTTTTTTTCGTAAATGTTTTTTATTTTATTTTCAATTTCCTCATATATTTGATTTGGGTCCGAAAGTGTTTGTAGGTAACCCCAGTTCTGTTTTTTAACTGTCGGACAATGCTTTTGTTGTTTAAAACATAGTTCAGCTGGTGCCGATTACGATTTTGTTCCTTAGTGACGTAATTGCCCCACATTTGAATAGCAGTAAAATAATGGTCTGCTAATTTTATTTTTTTGACAAATGATTTACAGAGCCATTTTGTAATTCACCTGTAAATAAGGTCAATGCAAGATTTAACAATTTTGTTGTTTCTGTGTTCTTCTCTAGTGGGGGAACTTATATGTTGCGAAAATCCTAGGGATGCCAAGCAATTTTAAAACGTATTGATATCGTATTTTTCAGATGGGTCCTAATGCCCTGACAAGATATTAAAATTAAAATCACCAATGAGGATTACATTAGTGTTTTTTTCCCCTGGTCAAGAGAAGTTTATTAAGGTTTTTATAAATTTAGTTCTGCTAGCAGATGTTTTTTTGTAAAGTGCAATAAGTTCAAATGTTTGTTGACTTTAAGTAAAAATACAGTTAATAGCATTATTTACATATATTTTGAGGTTAACACAATTAAAATCTTTAATGTTATCATCTCTCAATGATTTTAGATCCCACCGCCTTTTTGTTTCAAATATTTTTCAAATATTTTTTCAAATATAATTATATAATTATATTTTAATAATTATAATAATAATTATAATTATAATAATAATTATAATTATAATAATAATTATTAGTATTATAATTATAATTATGATTATTATTATTATTATAATTATTATAATTATTATTATTTTATAATTATATTTTTTCAAATTATAATTTGTAGCCTCGTCCTCATTAAGGTTAATTTCTGTGAGAACAATAATGTCCCACATAATTTCTGCAGTTTCGAATTCTGCCAACCAAGAATCCCAGTTGGTTTTACACCTTCTAAAGTTGGTGTGGATGCATTTAAAATCTGTGTAGTCGTTGCTAGGAAAACTGCACTTTAGATCTTCAAAGTTGTCCTGTACTTTATTAACAAAAAAATCGTCAATTACTGTGTTCCAGGCAAATTTTGTTGTTTAGGTTCACGGTCTAGTTGTGGTTCCGTTTCTTTTTCTCCATTTTGGATAGCTTCGCGAACTCTTTTGGTGACTCTTTCAAGATCTTCGTCACTCTTGATATATTCTGTCTGCCCCTCTTTTTCGTCCGTCCGAATGTTTATTTTTCTTGCCCTGAACCACACGAATTTATGTGACTTCTTCAATTCTTGTTTTGTTTTCCATAGTAAGGTTTTGTAGTAAGTGGTGAAGTGCTCATTTATGAATATTCTTTCAATGTTGCCATTGCCGAAAAAGTCATTGTTGGTTAATTTTTGTTGTTGTTGTTGTTGTCTAGCCAGTGGTCTCTGGCGACACTGTTCCTGAACTGTATTAGAATAGTAGGTGTACGTTGTCGATTTTTTTAGAGAAGCTTATGCGCTTTATCGATGCAAGAGTCACTGAAGTCTTGAAGGTCAAGGGCGTCGGCCGTACGGTAGATAGTGTCTCGTAGGTCTTCTTTCTTTTCAGTTTCTACTCCGAAAATTTCGATGTTTTTATTCTGGCTATACTGTTCAATCTCTTCTTGTGTTTGCTTGATTTTGATTGTTTTCACCATGTTTTTTAGGTTCACAAGGTATTGTAGATCGAGAGCTTCGTTATTTGTGTTATTTGTGGCGCATTTTTTTCTTTCAAGTAATTCCATTCTTTTATTTTCACTTTTGAGATCTTCGTAATTTTTTTTTATTTGCTCATATTTTTTTCAACAAAATCAATGCTAAGATTTACTCGTTCGTCTTTGCAGCATTGTCGAGTTTCTCTTCAAGTTTGCATAAATGCAGGTTCAACTTGTCGTTGTTTTAACAAGCGCACTGTTGTCTTTGGTGAGTTTGTCGTAAGCTTATTTTTGATCTTCCAGTTGTTGAAAAATTCTTTCATTCGCTTCTAAAATTTCATTTAGTTTTTTCAAGGTATAGGGGGTATCTGAATCTTCTACGTTTGTCGGTATGTCGTCACCTTTCATCATCTTTGACGTTATTTGAGTTTTTTCCTTGCGATCCGTTTCTGTTTGTTACGAACCCATTTTTTTTCTTGTCGCTCATGGTTGTTTTTTTTCTTGCCCAGTGATGGTTGAAGCCGCCAATCCTCAACATTTTTTTTCGTAGTGGATTTTGCTTGTACAAATAGCACACGTAAAATAGTCTCCTTCATTTAAATTTAGTTTATTCTCACAATCGCCGCATCTTGCCATTGTGCGGATGTCGTGGCGAGGGTTCCGTATTAGGGATTGGGGACGCGAGCAAAATGAAAATGGTACAGTAGGAATTCCGTACAGTCGCCACCGCTCGGTCGCACTGAATGTTTAGATAGCTCAGTTTAGCAGTTATAATAATAATAATAATAACAATAATAATAATCTGCTTTATTCGAGTACAAGATGTTGTGTACAGGCACGAAATTCATACGAATTTGTATGTGCAAAGCAATGTTAGTCAACTTTAGACAATATAATACACTATAATAAATTAATTTTTTTTGTACAAATAATTAGTCTAATTTCATTTAGTATAAATAAGAACAATACAAATAGTACAATAAAATAAAGATTAGTAGAAATTCTTCAAAATTACAGAACTTCTCGATGTATTATTTTAGCTTGCATCAATGTTTAGTATTCAACTCATGATGAGTAAATTTAGTCAACTTTAATTAGCCACTCCTTACAGAGGCGGACTGGCAGCCAAAAGGTGCAGGTCCCAGATCTCCAGCGGGGCACTACTCCGTGGGGTAGGGAGGTCGCTGTCGCTATGGAAAACTCAGCTAGGGGGTCTGGGGGAGCGTGTAAGCTCCCCCACTGGGGTCCGGGGCAAAGCCTCGGAAGCTGAAGCATTTTGAGCTATTTTAGTACCTGTTTCTGGCCTCCAGCAAACACTAAAATATAGTTACAAAGCACATTTTGGTGATTTTTCTTATTCGTTCTTGAGGATGGCAGGTTTCGTAAAAACTTAATAGTGACTACATCATGTTTATTTTAAACATTTTCTTTCCAAATCAAATGAAACTGAGTTCAGTTTAGAATTATATAAACTGGTCCACAGCTACCCATTGATGATTGGGGGTTGGCTTAATGTACATTTATACTTTTAGGCTATAATGGATGTCGATGAACTGCTACGTTCTAGTATGGGCAGTAAGGGTGGGTTCAGCTGCTGTAGGTAGAAAATTTTTAAAAGTAGATTATCAAAAGGTGAAAAATTGAAAAATCTTTTGCTCATTTTTATCCTAAACGAATAGGTCTAGACGTATTATTGCAAAAAATTTCCACATTTAAAGCAACAACATGATCCACTTTAAAAAAATAAATGGAGCGTCGAAAGATGAAAAAAATGGCGGAAGCTTTTACTCAGTTTTGTCCAAAACTACTTGAGGTATGTTGGAGAAAAGCTTCCTCATTTGAAATTGATAAGCCCCATTTTCATTTTTTTTCTCACTTGATTTAGGGGATAGGATAATTTCTCTCTCACCCCCAACCCCTTACCTCTTCCCGTCACTACGGCGCCCCTGTGCTTCTAACAGCAGCAGACAAGTCGTGAATGAGCCGCTTCAGGTGGGCATGGCAGTACGGTTACGGTGTATGCCTGACGTGGTTAAAATTAAAACAGTTTGATGAGAACGATGTATTATATCTGCCTGCATTACGATCGTACTCCGATGCTGTACGGATGGTTTTAGAATTCAGTTTAGATGCTAAAAATTATACAACTCGGCAAAGTCAGTATTTTTTCAGACTTTTTCTTTTATTAAGGATAGAGAAGCTGAAGCTGGCCGTTAGCGGGGAGGGAGAGGCACCGACGACATGGGGCGCGGGTCCCCTTACGGGTCCCTGGGACCCGGACCAGTCTTCTTCTGATGCTTTAACGTTTTTCTTTACTTCCTTTTTGTTAGTTAAATTTCTTAAGTTAGCCAGTAATTCATTCAAAACATATGGTAAAACATAATTTAGTCGTCTCTTTCCATAGTTATTTCGCCAACGTGGTAATTCCAACCAATTATTATCATTTCTTACACTTCTTTTAAGTTTAATTGTAAATTCTTCACAATGATAATATTTTGTTATGTATATCCATTTTAAGGTTTTATCAATATTTAGCATGTTATAGTAACTATATATTTCTTTGGCATTTTTTTATTTTTCAATGTTAAATAAAACTTTTATTGCTTTATTTACTTAGGATTGTATCTGTCTCATATAATAGCTAGTTGTAGTGCCATAAACAGTCAGTCCATATAATTTTAGATATTGTCAGTGCTTCAAAAATACTTTTTTTTATTTTTAATATCTAACAGCCCTTTTACTTTATAAAGTGTCGGAATAGTTTTCCTAATCACGATCATAAGGTCTTGTATGTGTTGATAAAATTTCCAATTATTATCTACTTCTAGTCCAAGCTATCTGATATTTTTAACCTTTTTACATTTTTACATTCTCTAGACAGGTATCATTGCACAATTTTATTATATCATTTTCCATGTACATATGTGATGTGGGTATTAGCAAATAACATGTCTTTTCTCTATTTAAAATTAAGTCACTTTCTCTGAAATATACTACCAAGTTATTGAAGTCATTTTGTAAATTTTTAATCATGGTATTTTGATCAAGGTTGATAGAGAGTAAAAAGACATCATCTGCATATAACGTCAAAGTTGTATTTAGGATTCTGTCAGAAATATCATTAATATATATTAACAAAGCATAGGACCCAACACAGAGCCCTGTGGAACACCATAAGTAATATTTTGCCAGCAGTGCGTGTCATTTCCTATTTTAACACTATATATCCTTCCCGTTAAAAAGCTGTTCAAAATAATAAATATTTCCCTTTAATACAAATATTATAGATTTTTTTCCAAAAGTATGGATTTTTCCAAAGTGTCAAATGCTTTCGTTAAATCAATTAAAATAGCTCCAGCAAATTTCCTTCATTCAATACCCTATTAATATTATTGTTAATTGCCATTAGTGCATCAATCGTACCAGTACCTTTCCTATACCCAAATTGGTTTTGATTAATTCTATTGCCTTTTGCAATAAAATTGTTAATTCTATTTGTGAAAAAACTTTTCAACAATTTTATTCAGTACAGGCAGCAATGATGTCGATATATAATTATTTGGATAATTTTTTGTTCCTTTTTTATACACTGGTGTTATTATTTGTTTTTTTTTTTATTTTCAGACCAAATTTCACTTGTTATGATGCAGTTTATAAGTATTATCATAAATTCGCTGGGTTATCATTTGCTTCTCTAAAATGTTCCATAAGAAAGCCATAATAACCACTTGATTTTTTAACTTTAATTTCGTTTATAATATTCAGCAATTCAAATTTATTTGCCTCCATGACTCCCATGGTATTAAGTGTAGATATCCATTTTTTATCACTACTCTTTCTACTTTGTATCTTATTACTTTTATTTTGTTTATCTGTTAGTTCTTCATCTTTTAGTTTGTTAATTTGGTTTTTAAAATGTTCAGAAAAATTCTCAATACAATTTCAGTATTTGTGTTAAAAACATTCTTTAAGTGTTCATCAATATTAAGTTTGTTTCCTTTACTCCCAGTTAAATAGTTTATTTTACTCCACACTTTTTTCCTATACAATTTATTCCTTTCAAAATAATTATTATAGTATTCTTGTTTGGATTTGTTACTATCTTTGCGTATATTTTTTATAAGATTTATAATATTCTGTTTCCAATTCAGTCACATCTTTTTTATTCTTCATATCATTCAACATTTTATTTTTTTTCATTGATTAATGGCAATCACTCAGTGTGCATCCATTCATTCCTAATAATTTTTTCGTTTTATTAGTGTTTGTTCTTTTAATTACACAATTTCTTTTATAAATTCCTGATAAATTGTCTGCAATTATTTTGTAAATCTTGTTTGGATCAGTTATTTTTTTCTAATTCGTCCCAATTTTTATTTTTCATTTGAAGTATGATATTTTTATTTAAGTATCTATACTCTAAATTTTTTCTTGTATATTTTTTTTGTATTTCAACTTTCTTATTATTCCACAGTTCAATTGCAACATAATAGTAATCCGCTGGTTTCATTGTTATTACTGATCCTTTACAATCAATTTTATTTAAATTTGTAAGAATTAAATCTAAGCATGATCTTGTGATCTTGTTTTTTTCTGATTTCTTCTCGAGTTGCTGCTAAAATTTGTTGGCTATACCCGAGATATGCACACATGTTCTCAAATCTTTCAATATCTTTTTTTCATGTTCATGTTGTGTTTCTTTTATAATGTTTAAATTTAGGTCATCAATGACGATTATGCTGCTTTCCCAGTCTTATGTTTTATTTTTCATTTAGTATTTGTTTTAATTTTTGTGTGAAGATTATACGACTTGAGGATGGCTTCCGCTAAATAATTTAAAAATAATTTTGCTTTAATTTATTTGCGGTCACATTCAATTCTGTGACTTTTTTTCTGTTTTATTTTCATTCTCTTCAGTGTTGAGTTTTCCTATTTTGTCTTCTGTTTTATTTAACAGCTTGTACAATTCTTTGTTCTCCTTTTTAATTTCGTTATTTTCTTCTTTAATTTTTTCGTACTTTTCTTCGTAAAAGTTCATAGCTTCCAGTATTTTTCGCTTTCTTTTCTGATCTCCACGTTTTCCTGCTTTAATTCTTCATACTTTCTTTCTATTGCATGCATTCCTCTTAATATTTTTTTCATTGTCTTGTTTCAGTTCTTTCAGCATTTTTTCTATTTTTCAAATTGCACAGTTTTGATTGATTTGCCAATATCCGGTTCTCTTTCTTCATTTTCACTGTCTGCAGTTTTGTTTAGCCTTCATTTTCATCATTCATTTTTCACTTTCATCTTCTCCGACTTTAATAGTAATAATAATCTGGTGAGATAAAGTAGAAGGCAATAACTAAAATACAAGAAAGACTATGGATGAACGCAGAGTGGGTCAAATATATTATAAATTGATAACTACAGCAAAAAACGGTACAAGGTTTTACATGAAAGGAGAAAAAAAAGAAGATTCATCTGTAAATACTTTTAAGGCACATGTGTGCTTTTAACGTCTTTTTCAATTCCCTTAATTTTTTATGTTAAGTAAATGTTCAGGCAAGCTGTTAAAAGTTTTGGTACAGTTTATTCTCTGTTACGTTCTCCATTACATATTTTTTTGTGAATGGTACTGTGTACCGGTAAGTGCTTTTCCTAAAGTATAAAGTATCGTTAATTTAAAAGTTTTTAAAAATATTGTTAGTGAATTTAATCAATTTCCTTTGAATTTAAAGGTATAGCCTAGTTGTTAAATTTTAGGAAAACGTTAAATGTGGTTTTCTCTATTCTGAATTTAAAACTAGTATTTGTTCTAGCCTTTGTCTTGTTACTGGGCGCAAGAATAAATCATGGAAATTTTGGTAAAAGTAGATTCTCCTTTGTTGCTTGATGAGTCAGTTTCTTAGTGTATCGTGAAGAGGACGATTTAGTTTTAAATTGTTTAGACATAATGCTTCTTTCACATAAAAAACTCAAGGAGTTCGATCCCTAGTTAGAAACTTGGCCTCTGTATTTCAAACGAATCGAGTTGAATTTTAGTGCTTATGAATTAGCTTCTGACAGCCAGGTTGCACTTCTCTTAATGAGTGTTGGTGCAAAAACACCCAAAAATAAATCACTAGAGGAATTAAATAAGCTACTGACCGATTATTTGCGCCCAAAACTGAACTTCCTCTCTGAGCATGTAAGATTCCGAAAGCATGAGTAACTGGCCAGTGAATCAATTTCTGAGTACGTTACTGATTTAAAGAGGATTACCCTCCACTGTAATTTCATTGCAGA